>CAUYPK010169849.1:0-33279 GCA_963574355.1 Loris lydekkerianus
AAGTGAAAATGACTACTCATAGGTATTGACATTCATTGTTTTGGGGGAGAAGACAAAGTTCTAAAATTATATTGTGATTATACCTGTACAAATTTGTGACTAAATTAATGAACAAGGAATTCTGTTTTTTTGAAATGATGAAGTACTTATTGGAATGAAGCTAAGTGAAGACATTTCCCAAAACTTGAGATTCTCAAAATGCTCATAGCATAAGAAGTACACAGGACAGAGTGTACTTGAGAAACATTCAACTCTATCTCCGTGCGAATACACAAATTACCACAAATTGACATGTAAGGCACATTGTTCCATCCTACCGAAGTTGTCATTTTTTTATTCTTTTTTTGAGACAGAGTCTGAAAACTTCCCCCTGGGTAGAGTGCTCTGACATCATAACAGTTAACCACAATCTCAAATTTCTAGGTCAAAATATCTTATTGCCTCAGGCTCCTGAATATCTTAGAGTCAAGGTGTCCCCCAACAGTGACCAGTTACTTTGGACCACCTGCTTCTGCCTCCCAGAGTGTTAGCATTACAGATGTGAGACACCACTTCAGACCTTGAGTACGGGATATTTTTCAAACTATAGCTGGTGGCCAGTGGTGGTGATTCATGCTTGTCTTCTTAGCACTTTGGGAGGCCTCCTCAGTTGGATTGCCTGAGTTTCTGAATTGGTGACCAGCCTGAGGACTAGTGAGATCCCCTTCTCTGAAAAATAAAAAGTGGCCAGATGTTGTGCAGTTGCCTAGAGTCTCAGCTGAGGAAATATGTTCACTAGATGACAGCACTTGAGGTTTGCTGTGAGATATACAATGGCACTCTACTAAGGGCAAAAAAATGAGACTCTGTCTCAATATGTAAATGGAGGAAAACATTGGTAGGAAAAATAACTTTCATTTTTACTTTTGACCACAGATTTAGAGTTGAAAAATTTTCCCTAGATTGGATATTATCTAGAGAAATTATTCTCTTATAGTGTAATTATTTTGCTAAAACCTCTATTTGAATGTGTATTGAATGTGTGGCCCAGAGTAATAACTCCTTTTGATTTTACCTAAATCTGACCCTTTGATATCCTAGATTCTTGTAGTCACTGGAAAATGCATACACAATGAATTATTGACTCAATTCTGGCTTTTTCTATGCATACTAAAATATCCAAAGGATACCCTTCACTGCTTCTTTAGTCTGGACAAACATTTTTTGCCTCAATCAATCCTAGCCCTGTGACCAGACATATCTGGAGAACACCTACCCATCAGATCAATTGTCTATATCTTATGAACCAATCCCAAACCATCTTGTCATGAAACATTTTCTGCACAGGGGCCACAATAAATCTCCTCTTTAATTACTTCCATATTTCATCTACCTACTGAACTCTTCTCCTACCTTGGTTCTTGGAATCTGTACCTAGCAAATTTTTTTCATTAATTTTTTCTTTCCTTCTTTCTTTTCTTTCCTTTCCCTTCCCATCCCTTCCCTTCCCTTCTGTTCCCTTCCCTTCCCTTCCCTTCCCTTCCTTTCCCTTCTCCTTCCTTCTTTCTTTCAATCCTTCCTTCCTTCCTTCTTTCCTTCCTTCTTTCTTTCTTTCTCTCTCTGTCCTATTTTTTCTCTCTTTCTCTCTGTCTTACTATCATTAAGACTGAATCTTACAATGTTACCTAAGCAAAAGTGTCATGTAATCAGCCTAGTACATAGCGAAATTCAACTGTTAGGTTAAAGGGATCCTCCTCCTTCAGTCTCTTGTGTAGCTGTATACTGAAGGCAAGAGCCAGAACCCTTGAAAGTCTTTCTGTTTTATGACAATTTTGAGGTGTTATCAGGGCTGAGGGTATCTTGCTGCTGCTCAACCTTGTCTCCAAGCCCTGAACTTGAGGAATCAGACCAACTGAGCCTTCCAGAGTAAGCAAATATTATAGGCATGTGCAACAAAAGTCATTGAACTACACTTAAAAGGCTTTGAGGAGTGTGCATTCCTCAGGCCCTGATGACATATAGGGATTATGTCAGGACTGTTTGGCATATTTGTGGTGGCAGGTATTACCACAATTATGCCGCCCACATCTCTTTGTTACCTATCAGGTTTCATTAGTGATTGTGTATTGAATGTGTGGCCCAGAGTAACTCTGCTACTTGCTATGTGGCCAAGAATCCAAAAGTTTGGACACACATGACCCAGAGGTCAGGAATGTTCAATCTTTCCAGATGGGCTGATATTTCCCAGGATAGAGAAAATAAATGCAGGTACAGAGTATATTATTGGACACATTGCCTAACCAGATTTGGAGAGAGAACTTTCATGAGGACAGCTAGTATCTGATACAAGCCTATTCTAGAGAAGAAAAAAATTTTCAAGGAAAGTAGAAGAGAGAATTGTTTGACAAACCTGTCAGGTCTGTGAAATTGCTGTCTAATATTTAGGTTTATGTTCCTGGCATGCAACATCCCCGGGCAGGTCTAGGTATAAACCATACTCTTCTACTTGATTACAAATTCATTACATAAAAAGGAAAGTAATGGTTGTTAAATCCCTTGGCAGGATATAGAAACAAACTTTTGAAAGCAGGAATTTAGTGTGGAGAATATAATCCCACACTTTGGTAACAGTTAGAACCCAATGACAAACCTGGATAGGCACTATACATTCCTAGCAGAAATAAGGTGAAGCATAATCAAAGTAACTCAGGGAAACAACCATTGAGATGTTATCCAGGGTGACCATGTAGTAACTTCGTCATGTAATGTCTTGTGCTCCCGGCTTCTTGTCAAAGATACTAAGTGGCCTTTTATTTCCACTTCAGCTGGTATCCTTGAAGAATTTGAAACAGGAAACTTCTTAGCTCTCCATCCACATACAGAGAAGTGATCTCCCATTTATGCCTTATTGATTCTATTACAGATGAGATTCCCAAGACTAGCCTGACATAACAGTTGAGATTTTGTACAGCATGTGACTCAGGCTGCATCACAGCTGACATAACTTCATGCAGTCACTGAAGCAGTATGCTATTTGCTTTTTACTTTTTCTTTTCTTTCGTGGAGACAGAGTTTTCCTTTCTAACACTCAGTAGAGTGCCCTGACATTACAGCCTAAAGCAACCTCTTACTCCTGAGCTTAGGAAATTCTTTTTCCTCAGCTTCCTAAGTAGAACTACAAGAGCCTAACACAAAGCCCAGCAATTGTATTCCATTTGACCAGGACCATGTTCTCACTCCACTACCCTTGCTATATGTGGCTGACCCCCTACCAAATTTGCCCAGGCAATGGACCTGGAATACTATGTGAACTGCTTGTTTGAACCTCCAAAAAAAAATCCATTTGAGAGAAGCCTACACATTTACTATACCTGGTTATAGCCTCAATTTATTCATAGTTTCACAGGTCTTAAACATGTCTACTTTGTTTGAATCATTAGGATAATTTTGGTCTTTCTGGATGATGAAAACTTTGTTTATTGGTTGTTTTGTGCATGTGTGTGTATGTGGAGGATTTTCTTAGTTTTCAAAGAAATTCTATTATATTTAAGCGTTTGTTTTTATATATTTTTATTAAATCATAACTTTATACATTTATGCATTCATGCGGTTCATGGTCCTGCTTAAATTTACAAATCCTTCCATCTGAAATAAGCCTCTTCTAGAGAATGAAATAAAATCTCAGGTAAAGTAGAACTGAGAACTCTGTGACCTGTCAGGTCTATGAAATCATTGTCTGATCTTTATCCTTGGGTTCTTGTTTTTGAACATTCCATGGCAGCATGAGAATCTGAAGATAGCTGTAGAATTGTGTGAATGTACTAAGAAACACAGATTTGTATACTTTAAAAGGGTGAACTACTTATTTCAATGAAGCCACTTGAAGAAGTTTTCCAAAACTTGAGTTGCTCTAAAGGCTCACAGTATAAGTAGTACCCAGGTAGTGAGAGGACTTGAGATACAGTCAACCCTATCTTCCTGCTCACACACAGTTAACCATGAATTGACATGTAAGGCATATTCTTCAATTCTACAGAAGTTGTCATTTTCTATTTTCCTGAGACAGAGTCTGAGAACTTCTTATTTTTAGAATGCCCTGACATCATCATAGCTACCCAAAATTTCAAAATCCTGGGTCAACAGTTTCTACATTCTTAGCCTTCTGAGCATCTGGGAGCCCAGGTTCTCTCAAAGGGTACCCAGTTACCTTCAACCACCTGCTTCTGCTCCTCTGAGTGTTAGCATTAAAGGCGTGAGCCTCCAGTGTAGACCCTGAATTTGGAATATTTTTCAAACTGTGGTTGGTGCCTCATGTTTGTCATGTTGGCACTTTAGAAGTTCCCATAAGTTGGATTGTCTGTTATTTCAGAATTGGAAACCGGACCTAGCCTAGTAAGATACCTGTCTCTGAATAATAAAAAATGAGCAGATGTTATGCAGGTGCTTAGATTCATTGCTGAGGGAATAAATTCACTTGATAACAACACTTGAAGTTTGATATTAGATATAATATTTAAGAGGGCAAGGAAATGAGACTCTGATTCAAATCAGGCTATTCTTCATGCCCACTAAAATATCCAATGGATACCCTCCACCTATGCTGTTGAACTTCAATCTAGGCTAATATTCCTTTGCCCCAGTCAGTATGAACCCAGGAACTAAATATCACTGAAGAACACCTACCCATCAGATCAACTTTCAATATCATAACTAACCAATCCCAAACCCAATTGTCCCAACTCATTGCTCCTCTTCTGGTGGCCACAATAAATCTCCTCCTTTATGTAGTTCCATAGTCCATCTCCCTACTGACCTTCCTTATATTTTGGCTCTTGGAAATGGTATCTAGCTAATTTACTTTTTTTTTTTTTTTCTTTCTTTAACACATAGTTTCCCATTATCACCCTCATCAGAGTGTGGTGGCATCACAGGTAACATCAAAGTTCCACTCCTTAATTTATGCGACTCTTTTGCCTCAGCCTCCTGAGTAGCTGGGACTGAAGGAGCCCACCATAACACCCAAATATTTTTTGATGCAGTTTGGCATGGGTCTGTTTCCAACTCACCACTCTTGTTATATGGGGATGGCACCCTATAGAGTGAGCCACAGGCCTTGCACATGAGATGCTATTTCAAATGAATGTTTGACACCTACCTCAAAACATCTGTTTGAGAGAAACTTACAAATTTACTATGCCTAGTGATAGCCACAATTTGGTTATAGTTTAATAAGTCTTATGCATGTTTACTTTTCTTGAACTATCAAGATAATTATGGTCTTTTTACATGATGTAAATATTTGTTGGTTGTTTGGTTGGTTTGTCTGTGCATGGGTGTGTGTATGAATATTTTTCAGGTTATGGTTTTTGTATGTGGTCCAGGCTAGTTTTTTTGTGGGCTTAGCCTAGATCATAGCAATCAAAAACTCCAGTGCTCAGACAATCCTCCTGCCTGAGATTACTATGTGGCTAGGAATACAGGTGCCTGTTGCAATACTTAGATGATTTTTTCAATTTTTATTGGATACAGGGTCTGACACTTGCTCATTCTTATTTCAGCACACAGTCATTCAACAACTTTACTCATCTCAGCATGCCAGAAAGCTAGGATAATAATGTGAGCCCGCATGTTTGGTCATTTTCTCTAACTATGTTTCCCTCTGTTTCTTCTTCCCTTCACCCCTCCGTCACTTTATCCTTCCATCCTGCAATTCTCTCTTTCTCTCATTGGCTTGCTCTGTTCATTATTTTCATTTCCTCCACCATCCCTTTTTTTATCTATCTCTTCTTCACCTTAAGCAAAACTTCTCTAGAACTAACAAACTATACATGTGATCCCTGAATGTGTAGACTTGAACTGTACTTGAAATAGGTGAATTGTAAAATGTGTAAATAATACCTGCATAGAATTGTTATTTTTTGATTTGTGGAGTGTTACCTGTGAGAAAAATAAAGAAAAACACCATCAATATATAAGAATCAATGAGCATCTAGCTTATGACTATTATCTGACCAATTTTCCAGCTTGAGGTAGAAAGATCAGTGGAAGCTAAGGGGTTGCAAAACAGACTGAGCAACATAGTATAACAATACTTATTTAAGAAATAAGTTCAATAATACCCCCAGCAGTGGTGGCATGGTTCTGTACTCACACCTGCTGAGAAACATACACTCAGGTGTATCACTTGATGTTACCAGCTTGCATTGACTTATGATGGTACCAATGTATTTTTTTTTGTAGACACTGAGTCTCATTGTCCTAGGTAGAATGCTATGGCATCACACAGCTCACACAAATCTCCAACTCTTTGGCTTAGGCTATTCTCTTGCCTAAGACACACAAATAATAGAGACTACTGTTGCCTGCCACAGTGCCTGGGTATATTTTTGTTACAGTTTTGCCAGGGCTAACCATGAACCTACAACCCTCATTATATGGGTCATCATCCTACCCAATCATCCACAGGCACTACCCAACTATTGTATATTTCTGGGACAAAGGGGGGAACTGCAGGGTGAAATTTAGAGATACACTTACAGATACAGAAAAGTCAACTAGCATACAAAATATTTTATACATGTTTCCTAAATGGTATTTATTACCAGGATTGCTAGTTTATCTCTATGAGTAAATAAACTATTCTACCTCACCTATGAAGCATATTTGAAGGGTACAAGTCAAGTGTATCAAGGAAGGAACACAAATGTCTTAACATTGATTTAAAAATGAGGTGAAATAATAGAATATGTTAAATATGTTAAATAATAGGATGTAAAAGCACTCCAATTTTTAAAAATTAACATTCGAAAAGCACAAGGGCATAAATGTATTCATGATCTATCTACATATGACTTAAAAAATAAAACATAAAACAATCACTACATTAATAGAATCAATATGAAAAACCACATGCCTCATGAGACAGAGAAAAGAGTTTTGACAGAGGCAAAATATCTTGTTGATAAAATCTTTCAAAAATCTTAGATGAGAAGGGAATGTCTTCAGGACTACCAATAGGATTCACAGATGATTGAATACATATAACATGCTATATTCACAATGAATATTTTTCAAAAATCGAAAGGAATGAAGTGCAAATTTATGTTATAATAGGAATTACCTTAAAATTATTATGATAAGGATGAAAGGTGGAAGGTGGAAAGACAGCTTAGTGGAGCCATATTTTCATAGAGGCTTGCATCCAGAAGCAGCATTAAAGAATACATGTTAAGCAAATAAGCTGGCAGTTTGCAGCTGAGCCAAGGGGGAAGGTTGAATAGTGTTCATCTCCCCTGCAGAGACAAACTGTGACACCAAGAAAACAAACAATAGGTAGAATATCCATTGCCAGCATACAGGAATACCCTACCCCATGAGAACTGCTAACAGTACACTTTCTATAAAAAGCAAGTGGACTTCAGATATTTCATATTTTAAAACATAAGAGAGAAATTTTAATTCAGAACTCCTTCCCCAGAGAGTACACATTAGTGTACCATTATACTCTCACCAGTCATAAAACTGAAAATAGACACTATAAGCAATTTTGAACTCCAGCACTTCTCTCCACTCTCACCCCAATGTCTGGACGCCTGTCACCCATAGAGTCCAGGCTCTTGGGCATTTTCTTGAGAGGTCTAGATGGGGCTTGAGATGCACCAGATATCTGCTGTTTTATGGCACCAATGTGGAATGGGGACTGTGGAGAATTTTCTTGAGAGGTGTGAATGGGGCTTGTGCTTTACCAGGTATCTGCTGTTTTGTGGCACCAATGTGAAGTGGGACAAAGAAGCCATACAGAAGAGGGTGAAGCAGATCCCTGTAGCACATTGAAGCAGCAACAGTGATGGAAAAATAGGGTTCACACCCATGGAGGTACTTTGGAGAGACACTTCACTCCTCTCATAGCAAAGAGAGGGAGGCATCCTCTACTCCTGTGGCAGCTTCTGGTGTAACAAATCTGGGATTGAAACTCAGGCCTCCTGATAAAAAGGTATAAATAAAGTTTTATCTGCTGAGGCAGGGCACTGCAGTGACAAAGAATAGATTCTGCATGCATGAAGAGGTGGCATACTCTTAGGAAGTGGCTGAATCAGAATTGCTGCTTTTGTGAGTGCAAGGTGTAAACTGTCCCCAGTGGAGCATAGCAAGGACAAAAGTAGTTGTGGCAGCAGCACCAGCCCAGGGAAGGGCAGAAAATGAGAGTTATTGGTGAACTCTAACCATGCCTGAACCAACCCACAGTGCATCAGAACCTGAGCTGCCAGGCTCATTAGAATTGTGACAATGACAGCAGAAAGGGGGATGAGACACAGTATCTGTTAACTCAAGCAGCACCTGGCCCACAGCAAAATATAGCTGGGACAGTAATGCCAATTTTGTGAGAATATAAGTGTCAGCAAAATCAACCTGGGATGTGGCTGGGACATAGTTAATCTCACCAGCTTCCATTAACAAAAGAGGTAGTCAGGCTTCAGCTCATCTTGCTAGCTGGAGGAAGAGTATGTCATTCTTCCCAAGGATACATACATCTCCCTGTGACTCAGGTAGTCACAAATCCCTGGACATTGAAGATAAAGCTTTTCAATGCTCCCAAGTGCTCAAAGAAGAAGAGAAGTGGAGTGCAAAAATAAATCTTTCTCTCAGAGAGTTCTGGCACAACTTGAAAGAAACTATTATTTGCCTCATAGGAATTTCTGAAGCCAACAAAGTTGATTTGAAATGTCCACATGCTCTACTTGAAAAGATAATTGAGGAGAACTTTCCAAACATGGCAGGAGTTGCAGAAATCCAGATAGCAGACAGTTTCAGAAATTCAGCATGACTCAACTCAAATAAAGCATCTAACAGACACATTATAATTAAACATGCCAAAGGTAAATAAAGGAGAAAGTTCTGTAAGCAGCCAGATATAGGAAAACAAATAATCTACAGGATTAAGAATATTATAATGACTACAAATCTTTCTGCTGAAAATTTTCAAAGGTAGAAGAGGGTGCTCATTGACTTTTAAGCTCCTAAAATAAAATAACTTTCAACTCAGGATCCTGTATTGAGCTAAACTGAGTTTCATTAACGATTGAGAAATTAAATACTTTAATGACATTCACATATTGAAGAAATTTGCCATAACTAAAGCAGCTCTCCAGGATATTCTCAGACATATCCTCCATAATGAGCAGCACAATCTACCACCAAAGTAAATTCACTCAGAAACTTTTGATCAAATTTCAAGTTCTAGAGTGGTGAAAAATTTAAAAATGTCCAGTGGACATGCAAAAACATCTACACCAAAAATATTACCAGGCTTATCAACATTCTAAATTAATATGAACGGCTTACATTGTCATCTAAAGAGGCACAGGTTGGCTGACTAGATACAAAAACTTAGTTAACGGGTCTTTTGATAGAAGAATCTCCCCTTGCCTTGAAAGATAAATATAGATTCAGATTGAAGGGATGGTCATCTATAATTCAGGCAAATGGCAATCATAAAAAAACAGGAGTTGCAATACTATTTGCAGATAAAATGAGCTTTAAACCAACCAAAGTAAGTAAACAAAAACATGGCCACATCTTATTTGATAAGGATAGCAATCAACATAATGTGTTTTCACTTATTAACATTTATACACCCAACCAGAGTGTATCTCAGTTAAGTAAGAGAGACTCTAACAGACATGAGAAACATGATTTTCTCCAGTACCAAAATAGTTGGTGATTTTAATACTACTTTGGCAGTGTTAATAAATGCTCCAATAAGAACTAAGCAAAGGACGGTGTCTGTGGCTAGGGAGTTGGCCTCATACACTGAAGGTTCAAATTCAGACCTAGCCAAATTGCAACAAACAAACAAAAAAACAAACAAACAACAATAAAAAAGCTAGGCATTCTGGCAGGCACCTGTAGTGCCAGCTTCTCCAGAGACTGACGCAGAGTATTGCCTAATCCCTGGAGTTGGAGATTGCTGTGAGCTGTATGATACCATGATACTCTAAGAAGTGTGATAAAATGTAATTCTATCTCTACCAAAAAATAATAATAATAATAATATAAAAAAAGAAATAAAGAAAAAAGAAAGATACTAAGCCTAGAAATTTTAGACTTTATCATTCAATAATTGGATTTAATAGACATTTACAGAACATGTCATTCTAACAAAACTGAATACACATTCTTCCCAAAAACCCATGGAACATACTCATTGAATAAAACTTAGGTCACAACTTGAACATATCTTAGGTCACAAGTCTAAACACAGACAATTTAAAAGAATAGAAATTATTTCCTACGTCTTAACTGTGGTTCATAAACTAAGGGTAGTGGGCTAAAACCCAGACCTGGCCAAACGGAAAAAATATATATATATATCTGGGCATTGTTATGGAACCTGTATTCCCAAGTATTCAGGAGTCTGAGCAAGAAAATCACCTAATACCAAGGGCTCGATGTTGCTTTGAACTGAAATGCCACAGTGTTCTACAGAGAATAATAAACCGAGTCTCTATCTCTTAAAAAAAATAGAAAAAAAATATTTATTCTATCTTTTTGGACAATCTTGGAATACAAATTGAACTCACTGAAAACATGAAACTACATTCTTATATAAAACCATGTAAACTAAATAACATTGTGCAGAATGTGAGCTGGGACATAGATGAGTTTAAAAATGAAATTATCAAAATATTGGAAGACAAGGATAAGGAAGACACAAATTACCAGAAGCTCTGGGATACCACAAAAGAAGTCGTAAGAGGAAAATTTATAGCATTGAAAATCTTCCCCAAGGCAATGGAGAGAGAGGAACTTAACAACTTAATGGAGATCTCAAAAAACTGAAAAAGGTAGAACATTCAAATACCAAACCAAGAAAAAGAAATAATAAATAATCAAAATTAGAGCAATTTAAATAAAATTTAAAACAAAAGTGTTATAAATGAGATTAATAAATCAAAAAGTTGGTTTTGTGAAAAGGTCAACAAAATAAAAAAAAAAAAATCTTTACCAAACTTAACAATGATAAAAAGTAAAATCTCTAATTTAATCAATCAGAAATGGCAAAGATGAAATAACAACAGGCTCTTCAGACATTGAAACAGTCCTTAGTCAATATTACAGAAATCTTTATTTTTAGAAATGTGAAATCTACCAATGCTTAGAAGCATATCACTTCCCTAGAATTAGTCAGGAAGTGAAAACATTGAACAGGCCTATGCCAACGTATAAAATAGCAGCCACTATAGACAATCTCCCAAAATGTAAAGTCCAGGAGCAGATGGCTTCACAATTAGCAATCTACCAAACCTGTAAAAAGAAACTTGTACCTATATTACTTAACCTTTTCCAAAAATAGGAAAACAATAAATACTACCCAACACATACTATGAAGCAAACATCATGCTGATGCCAAAACCAGAAAAAGACCCAGTAAGATAAGAAAATTGTAAACCAATATCTCTAATGAATATTGATGAAAAACTATTCAAGAAGATCCTAGCAAAGACAGTTCAGCATCACATCAAAACATCATACACCATGACCACGTGTTTTGATCCCAGGGTCTCAAGGTTTGTTCAAAATACATAAATCTATAAATATAATTCATCACATAAAAGAAAATTTAAAAATACCACGTTATTCTCTCAATTGATGCAGAAAATGCTTCTGATAACATCCAGCATCTTTTCATGATCAGAACATTTAAGAAAATAGGTACAGGACTATGCATGTTGTTCAAAGGTGTAGAGCACTGACCCCACATACCAGATGTGAAAGATTCTAATCGGGACCCAGGCAAAACTGCAAAAAAAGAAAATAGATACAGAAGAGACATTCCTTATACTTATAAAGGTCATCTACTGCAAACCTACTGCCAATATCGTATTGAATGGAGTTAAATTCAAATTATTTCCACAAAGATCAGGAATAAGGCAAAACTCCCCATTGTCTCCACTACTTTTTAACATTGCAGTAGTCTTTGCCACCACAATCAGGCAAAAAAAGGTGATGAAGCCTATCCATGTAGGGTCAGAGGAGATTAAACTTGCACTCTTTGCAGATGATATGATTGTATATCTGGAACACCCCAGGGATTCAATTACGAAACTATAAGTGATCAAGGCATACAGCAGTGTCTCAGATTAAAAAATTAATAATCAAAAGTCTGTATTGTTTATATTTATCAACAATAGTCAAGATGAAAAACCAGTCAAGGTCTCTCTTCTTTTTACAGTAGATGATGAAATATTTTAGAGTTTACCTAACAAAAAACGTGAAAGTTCTATATAAAGAAAAGTTTGAACTCTATAAAAAGAAATAGCTGAAGACATTAAGAAAAGAAAAACCATAGCAGGCTCATGGCCTAGAAAACTCAACATCGTAAAAGTGTTCATGCCATCCAAAGAAATATGCAATTTTAATGCAATTCCTATTATAGCACCACTGCCATACTTTATAAACCTGAAAAAAAATCTTCATTTTATATGGAATAATAAAAAACCATGAATAACCAAGATATTACTCAGAAATAAAAACAAATCAGGAGGAATTGGGCTACCCAACCTCAGACTGTACTATAAATTGATAGTGATCAAAACAGCATGGTAACTGGAACAAAAACAAAGAGCTAGATATATTAAACAAAATAGAGAATCAAGTGACAAACCGAGCTACTACCATCAATTGATCATAGATAAGCCAATTAAAAACATTTACCGAGGAAAATTTTCTTATTTAACAAATGGTACTCCTTGACCTGGCTGGAGACCTGTACAAGACTGAAACTGGACCCACGCTTTCACTATTAGTTTAGATACACTCTCACTGGATTATAGATTTAATCTTAAGACATAAAAGTATAAAAATACTAGAAGAATGTGTAGAAAAAACAGTTGAAATCGGCCTGGAAGAATATTTTATAAGAAAGACTCTGCAGGCAATTGAAGCATAACCAAATATACATTACCGCAATCTGAGCAAATTAAAAAGGTTATGCATAGACAAGAACACAGTAAGTAAAGCAAGCAGACAACCCTCAGAATGGGAGTAGATATTTTCAGGTTATGTCCCCGACAAAGGTTTAATAACCAGAATCCACAGATAACTCAAACCTATTACCAAGTAAAGAACAGGTGATCCCATCTCTACGTGGGCAAGGGACTTGAAGAGAAATTTTTCTGAAGATGGATGGATGGCATACAGACACATGAAAAAATGTTCTTCATCCTTAATCATCAAAAAAAGGCAAATAAAAATCACATTGAAATATCATCTAACTCCAGTAAAATTAATTCACATCAGAAAATAACAAAATCATAGATGTTGGCATAAATATGGAAAAAAGATAATACTTAATCACTACGGAAGAGAATGAAAACTAATGCATTCCTTTTGGAAAGATGATTCCAGATCACCTAAAATTCTAAAAATAGATTTGCCATTTCATCATTCAATTCCTCTATTAGGTATATAGCGGAGGACAAAAATTTGTGTTGTAACAAAGATATTTGCACCAAATGTTTATTGAAGCCCAATTTGTAATTGCTAAGTCTTGGAAGAAACCCAAGTGTTCATCAACCCATGAAGGGATTAATAAATTTTGGTATATGTACACCATGAAATATGATGTATACTTTAAAAAGATGGAGACTTAACCTCTCTCATGTTCACATGGACTGAGCTGCAACATGTTCTATGGAGTAGCTGGAACTAAAGACAAGGGATGTAACACTTTCATATTTCAGTAGAAACTGGGTAGAAAATAGAGGATTTGGGTGTTTTGGTGTTGCTAAACCTTGTCTCTCCAACATGTGATCTCATTTTCTCTTTTTTGATTTCATTCCTTTTCTCCCTTTTTTTGCCCCTCCCTCATTTTACCCTCTCTTCCTCCAATTTCCTATCTCTCATTTGCTTCCTATTGCCATTCCTTTCTTTCCTTCATTCCTTTTTTTTCTTTTCTCTTTTTTTTTTTTTTTTCCTCTTCATTTTTCTCCTCTACACTATAAGGAAAACTTCTCTGATAACAAACAACCAAAGTATACAAGTGATCTATAAATGTGTAGTCTTGAAGTCTATACATGAATTGAGTGAACTGGGAAGTGTATAAATTATATGTGAATAGAGGTTTCTTTTTTTTAACTGATGTGCTGTTATCTATGAGGAAAATAGAGAAAAAACTTTCACCAAAACATACACATACAGGAGCACCATAGCTCAAACCTATAATAACTACTATTTCAGAGACTGATGTGAAAAGATTACTAGAATCTAAGGGGTTTAAGATAAGAATGAGCAACATGATCCCCACTTGTTCATGAAATAAGTGCAAAACTTCTCCAGCAGTGGTTGCATGGGCCTGTACTTTCAGCTGCTGAGAAGCGTAAACTCAGGAGGATCACTTCAGGTTAGCAGTGTAAATTTCCTTGGGCTATGATGATACCAATGTATTTTTCTGTGGCAAAGGTGGAAACACAGTATCCAGTCTATAAGAGAGATACTGTATAGGTGCAGGAAAAGTCCACTATTATAAAAAATTTTTTGTTCATGTATCCCAAATGGGATTTATTACCAGGATTGTCAGTCTAGCTCAATATTGTAAAATCAACTAATAGAATACACTACATTGAGAAAATCAATACAAAAAACACTATAGTTGCCTCAAGAGACAAAGAAAAGGCTTTTGACATAGCCAAAATAAAATCATTTAAAAATCTCAGATTAGAAGAGAACATCTTCAGGAATACTGAGAGGATTTACAGATGATTGGATCCATATAAAGTGCTATATTCATACAATAAAATAGTTTTAAACAATCAAAATCAATAAAGTGAACATTTATGTGATAATGAGAATGTACCTTAAAATTTTTATGATAAAGGAACAAGGCCACTTCCAAAAGATGACATAGATGAAGAATGAAACCCAAAGACAACATCAAAACAAGATGAATTTTCTGCTAGGAGTAGAAAAAAAGTGTTGGATGGTGTTGGGGAAGATGAAAGTGAATGCTAGTAGGTATTGATGTTCTTTGTGTATGGGAGAAGAAAAAGTCCTACAATTAGATTGTGATGATAACTGTACAATTCTGTGACTATAATAAAAACACACAGAATTGTATGCATACAAAGGGTGAAATACCAACTTCTATGAAGCAATTTGATGACATTTTCCCAAAGCCTGAGATGTTCAAAAGACTCACAGCATAAGTACCCAGATAGTGAGAGTACATGACAAACATTCAACCCTATCTCCATGCTCACATACAGATTACCATGAATTGACAGGGAAGACACATTGTTCCATCTTACTGAAGTTGTCATTTTCTTTGTCCTTGAGACACAGTATGACTTTTTACCGCTGGGTAGAGTGCTATGATATCATCATTGCTAACCACAATCTCAAATTTCTGGGCTCAACAGATCTTAGTTCCTCATTCCCCTGAGCATCTTGGAATCCACAAGACCACCACATTGCCCACCTAATTTACATCAATCTTGGTGTCAAGATTACATGTGTGAGCCACCAATCCAGACCTTGAAGTTGGGATATATTTCAAACTATTGTTTGTGGCCAGTGATGGGGTATCATGCCTGTTATCTTGGTACTTTTGGAGGCACATTCAGTTGAATTGTTTGAGTTTCTGACTTGGAGACTAGCCTGAGAACTGGTAATATCCCTATCTCTGAAGAATAAAAAATGGTCATATGTTATGCAGGTCACTATATTCCCAGCTTAGACAATAGGTTTGCTACATAACAACAATTGAAGATTGCTGGGAGCTATGATCCCAGGGCAATCTACCGAGAGCAACAAAATGAGACTCTATTTCAATTGTATAAATGGAGAAAAACATTGGAAGTGAACTTCCTCCTCATTTTTACTTTTAACCACTGATTTAAAGTTGCAATTCTACCCCTGTATTAGATGTGAAGTAGAGAAATTATACACTCATAGGGAAATTCTGTTCCTCAGCCTGTATTAGTGAAGCCTTTAGATTTTATGTAACTCTAACCCTTTTGTACTGTAGATTCTTGTACTTATTCTAAATTGCCCACATAGTGAATTATTGACTCCAAGCAGGCTTTTGTATTATCCTAGTGTATACAGAGTACACACTCCAACCCTTCCCTCAGGGTTCTTCAATTCGGGGAAATATTCACTTTCCACAATCAGTTACAGTCCAGGGAATAGATGACTCTGGAAAACACCTTCCAATGAGATAAAAATAACAATAACCTAATAAATCCAACCGAAACAGTCTTTTTCTGCCTTATTTCCCCCCACCCTGCACTCCGGGATCCACGATAAAGCTCCTCTTTTAAGTAGCCCCTTATTTCATCTGCCTGCAGACCTTTTTTAGTACTTTGTTCTTGAAAAGTGTACCTAGCATGTTTTCTTTCCTTCCTTTTTTATTTTATTATTTTTCATGAAACAGTACTTCACTCTGTTGCCCAGGCTAGAGATTCATGGCTGCAGCATTGTAAACAGTAAAATACAACTCTTCTGTCAACGAGTTCCCACTTCCACTGCCTCTACAGTAGTGGAAACCGAAGACACAAAGCTTGACTTCCTTTTCCTTTTCTGTAGAAACATGGTGGAATATCAGGGTAGAGGTGTCTTGCTATTGCTCAGCCTTGTCTCCAATATGTGAGCTTAGAGATTCAGCCAACCTTGGCCTTGAACCAAATCCAAATATTGTACTCATGCATGGCAGGTCATTTCTCTACTTAAGAAATGTCCTTATTAGGGGCTTTTAGGAATGTAATTCTCAGGCCCCTGTGACACACAGGGATTATTTAAGGATGGTTTTTCACAATAGCAGTGGCAGATATTACCACAATTATATATAGGTCTCTTTATCATTAATCATGTTTTATTACTCATTGTGTATTCAACATGTGCCCAAAAAAGCCCTTCTACATTCTATGTGGCCAAAAATCCAAAATTTTAGACACACCTGGCATGGACATCATGAATGTTAAAACTTTTCAGATAGACGTATTTTTCTATGATATTCATAAATAACTGCAGGTATGTAGTAAAGTAATGGACACATTGCCTAACCAGATTTCAGGATAAGACCTTTAGTGAGATCCCCACAATCCAAAACAAGCCTATTCCAGAGAAAAATCTAAAACATCATCAAAAGTACAAGTGATAATTTTGTGACATACATACCTTTCAGGTCTGTGAAATTACTGTCCAGTCTTTGGACTCAAGTTCTTCATCTATAACATCCCATTATAGCACTAGGTAGAAACCACACTCTTCCACTTGCTTAAAAATCCAGGACTTGAAAAGAAAGGAAAGAGTTGTTTCTATCCCTTGGCCACAGACACAAACAATCTTGAGGAAGCTGGAATTGAGTGTGGAAAAAGAGCCACACTTTTTTATTACAGTTTGAACCCAATTACAAACCTGGAAAGCCTGTACACATGCTTCATGGAAATAAGATTAAGCCTACATATGATAATCCAGGGAAACACTCATTGTGATTTCATTCAAAGTAATCATATAGTGACTTCATCATGTCCTGAGATCCAGGATTCTGATCAAATATACTAAGTGGCCATTTCTGCTTTATCTTGTGTTTCTCAAGTGTTTGAACTAGGACTTTTCTTAGCCCTCCATCCACAGAAAGAGAAGTGATCTCCCATTCATGCCTTAATGATTCTATTGATCATTGAGATTCCAGACCCTAGGCTGACAGAAGATTTGAGATATTTTACAGACTTGTGACTCAAGCTGTATCATTGCTGAGAATACTGCATGGTATCATTCAAGTAGGATGCTATTTATTTTCTTTGATACAGAGTTTAACTTTGTCTCACTCTGTAGGATGCTGTGGACTCACTGCTCACAGTCACCTCTAACAACCATGCTTAGGAAATTAGTTTGCCTCAACCTTCTGAGTAGCTGTAACTACAGACATCCACTACAATGCCCAGATATTTTTCTTGCCAATTGACTGGGGTCGGATTCAAACTCATAATCTTCTTTTTATGGGCCCAGCACTCTAACCACTAAGGCACAGGCACTGCCCTTAAGTTGCTATTCCAAAGAAATTTTGGCCACTTATTTTAAAACATCCATTTGAGTGAAGCTTGGAAATGTACTATGCCTGACTATAGCCTCCATTTGGTCACAGTTTCACAGGTACAAAAATTGTCTTCTTTGCATCAAAGATCAAGGTAATTCTGGCTTTTTTAGTGATGAAAAAGTTTGTCAGTTGGTTTCTGGATTTGTATGTAGATGGCTGTGTGTATGAGAATTTTTGAAATGGAGTTTCCCTGTGTGCTCCAGGCTAGTCTTTTGTGGCCTAAGCCTAGATTATAGAAACCTCAAACTCCAGGATTCAGGCAAAACTTCCGTCTGAGACTACTATGTGCCTAAGAATGCTGGTGCCTATACCAGTGCCTAGATAATTTTTCAATTTTTCAATGAAATAGTGTGTGGCACTTACTTTCTCCATTGTCAACAACTCCTCATTTAAGAACGTGACTCATCTCAGCCTGCCAGAGGGCTAGGATTACAAGTGTGAGCCAACAAGTTTGATCATTTTCTCTTTCTTTGTTTCTTTCCCTCTCCATTCTCACATGCTCCCTGAGTTTTTTCTTCTTTGCCGCAGTTATGTCTCTCCCACTGGCTTGCTCTCTCCATTCATTTCCTTCCTTCAAACCTTTCTTTCCTCTATCTCTCTCTCTACAACTTAATGGGGATTTCCTTAGTAATAAATAAATGAACTATAGAAGTGATCCCTTAATATGTAGTCTTGAACTCTATAATTGAAATGGGTGAATTGTGCAATGTGTGAACTATATCTGAATAGAGTTGTTAAACTTTAATCTACAGGCTCTTGTCTATGAGGGAAATAGAGAAAAACCTTGACCAAAACATAAGCATTGATAAGCACCATAGGTGAGTCTTTAATCTCAGTAATTTTAGAGGCTGAGTCATAAAGATTTCTAGAAGTAAGTTTTCTTAGACTACAACTTAGTATCACCACACTTGTTTTAATCATTAGGCCAATACTTCCCCAGCAGTGGTGGCATGTGCATATACTCTAAGCTGCTGAGAAGGATAATATCAGGGCGATCACGTGAGTTTATAAGCTTGCATTTGCTTGAGCTATGTTGGTACTAGTATATTTTTCTGGGCCAAAGGGGGAAATGCAGTATGAAGTTTATAATAGATACACTGCACAGGTTCAGGAAAAGTTTATTAGAATACAATATATTTTATACATGTATCCCAAATGGGATGTATTTTCAGGATTACCAATCTAGCTCAAAATGATAGGAAACCCCTCAAAAATATATACACACACATACATGCATGAACAAACCAACAAACCAAACAACAAAAATTTTATCTTCTAAAAAGAGCAGATTTACATTGATGGTTCAAGCAAAATAGACATTTTTAAGACCTGTGACTATGACCAAATTAAGCCAGGCATAGTAAATTTCTAATATCCTCTCAAATGGATGATTTGGGGTAGGTGTCAAACAGGACCTTAAAACAGTGTGTTCAACGAACAATGTCTGTGGCAAATTGGGTAAGGGACTGGTCCCATATAATGAGGGTGGTAAGTTCTAAACTGGCTCCAGCCAAACTGCCAAAAAATAAAGAAAAGAAAAAGAAAAAAAAAGAAAAAAAAATAGCTCGGGGCATTACCTGTGGCACAAAGGATTAGGGTACCAGCCTTGTATATAAGAGATGGCGGGTTCCTCTTAAGCCCTGACCAAAAACTAAAAAAAAAAAAAAAAAAAAAAAAAAAAAATAGGTGCTGTCTTGTGCTCTTATAGTCAAAGTTAATTGGGAGTCTGAGGCAAATGAATATCCTGAGCTCAGGAATTTGATTTTGTTGTGAGTTTTGATGTCATAGCACTCTACTAAGAATGAAAAAGCATACCTCTGTTTCCAACAAAGAAAAAAAAGTCAAAAACAAATGTCATATTTTCTATTTGACTCCATGAAGTTATATCAGCTGTGTTTGCTCCCTGAGATAAATATCAACTGTGTTATCAGCTTTGTGCTGAGAATCTCAACCATCAATAGAATCAATAAGGCATAAATGGGAGATCACATCTCTGATTGTGGATAGAGAGCTAAGAACTGTCATGGTTCAAACCCTTGAGGGATACCAGTTGAAGTGAGTAGAAAAAGCCACTTAGTATCTTTGACCAAAAGACTGGATCTCAGGACATTAAAGAATGAAGTCACTACCTTGTCACTATGGAAGATTTCACAAAGGATGTTGCCATGGTTTACCATATTTATGCTTAATTTTATTCCTGCTAAGCTTGTGTGGTGTCTATCCTTGTTTGTCATTAAGTTCAAACTGTTAAAGAAGTGTTGATTATCTGCAATCAATTTCTGCTTCCAGAAGTTACTACATCTGACCAAGGAACTCAACAATCCTTCCTTTCCTTTTCAAGTCATGAATTTGTAAGCTAGTGGAAGAGTATGGTTTATACTTATTGCTACCCTGTAATGTACAGACCAACAACAGAGTGCAAAGATCAGACAATGATTTCACAGACCCGACAGGTACATCACACAATTCTCAGTTCAACTTTTTCTGAGATTTTATTTCTTTGTCTGGTATAGATTTGTTTCAGATAGTAGGTGTACTACTGATGGTTCTCTCTTAAAATCTGATTAGGTAGTGTTTCCAATAGTGTCTCTGTACATGCAGTTATTTCTTTTGATCATGGGAAATATCAGCCTATCTGGAAAGTTCCAACATTCCTGATCTCTGTAAAAGGTGTGTCCAAACTTTTGGCTTCTTGGCCACATGGGAAGTAGAAGAGTTATTTTGGGCCACACATTCAATACATACTGACTAATGAAACCTGATAAACAAGAAAGAGATGTGGACATAATTGTGGTGATATCTGACACTACAATTTCACACCACTTTTCACACCATGAAAAGTCCTTCAAAGTCCCTCAAAGCCTGCAATTAGAGGAAAATAAATTTTGCCTCACATGACTATAATATTTGGTTGTCTGGGAGGCCAAGCTGGGCTGATCCCTTGAGCTCAGGGGTTGCAGACAAGGCTGAGAAACAGCAAGACACCCTCAGTTCTGATTACTAACATGTTTTGTACAAAAATATAAAAGGTTGTGAAGGGCTGTGGTCCTTTCTTTTAGTTTCAGCTACTCCAGAGCCTGACCCAGGAGAATTTCTTCATCCCAAGATTTGGGTGTTGCTATGTTTTAGGCTGATGCCATAATACTCTAGCCTGCACAACATTGTGAGTGGTTATCTCTAGAAAAATAATCAGAATGAATGAAAGAAGAAAAGAAAGAAAGAAAGAAAGAAAGAGAGAGAGAGAGAGAGAGAGAGAGAAAAGCAAAGCAAAGCAAAGCAAAGCAAAGCAAAGCAAAGCAAAGCAAAGAAAAGAAAAGAAAAGAAAAGAAAAGAAAAGAAAAGAAAAGAAATTTAGTAGGCTCCGTCTCCAAGAGGCAAACTACAAAAAGAGGTCAGTAAATAGTGGAATATAAGGACTACATAAATGAGGAGATTTATTGTGGCTCCGGGGAGAGTGGGCAGTGAGTCAGGACAAGTGGGTTTGAAATTGTTTTATTAGGATAGTTTCAGATGATCTGATGGGTAGGTGTTCTTCAGAGACATCTGGTCTCTGGGTTCAGAGTGATTGGGGGCAAGATTGGCCAAAATTGAAGAAATTCAACAAAAGATGTGAAGACTATTCTCTGGATCTTTAGGGTGATATGAAAAGGCATATTTCAGTCAAGAATTCATTGTGTGTGCAGTTTCCAAGGACTAAATGAATCTAGAATATCAGGTGGTACCCGTGGGTCAGGAGTAGGGCACTGGCTCCAAGTACTATGTGGTGGGTTCAAAACTGACCCTGGTTAAAATCTACAAAAAAAAAAAAAAAAAAAAATTATAGGGTATAAAAGGGTCAGAGTAAAGTAAAATCACGGATTGTTTAATAGAGGTTGTAGAAAACAATTTCCCTATTAGAGAATATTTTTTTTTACTTGACATTTAATCAGGAGAAAAAAAATTCAACTCTGTATTAGTGGTCAGAGGTAAAAATGAGGGTAATTTCCATACCAATGCCTTTCTTCATTTGTGTATTGAGAAAGAGTTTCATTTTGTTGCCCTTGGTAGAATGCCCTGGTATCATATCTCAAAACAAACTTCAAGTGTTGTCATCAACAAAACCTATTACCTGAGCTGGCCCTCTAGGCACTTAAACAAACTCTGGTCATTTTTTTTATTTTTTAGACTTTGGAATATTAGCACTCATGTTCCACTTCAATTCAGAAACTCAGGCAAAACAGAGTCTCTCTATATTCCAAGATGACAGGCATGAAGCACCACCGGTGCCATCAAATGTACTTTGAAAAATATCACAAATTCAAGGTCAGGAGTGGTGGCTCACACCTGTAAGGCTAACACTCTGGGAGGAATGGGCAGGTGGCTCAAAGTAACATTGGGTGATCACATGGACATCTAGAAGCTTAGGAGCATGAGTCAATAGCTTCTTTTGACCCAGGAGATTAATATTACTGATAACTAGGATGGTGTTAGGGCCCTTTATCCTAGGGTAAGTTTTCAAATTCTGTACCAAGGAAAAAGAAAATGGCAATTGTGGTAGGATAGAACAATGTTTCTTCCATGTAATTTGACCCTCTATATTAGCATAGAAATAGGATTAACTGTCTCTCAAGTATTCTCATGATATGGGTATTTCTTATGCCAAGAGCATTTTGAGAACCTAAAGTTTTGTAAAATATCTTCAACTAGCATCATTGAAATAAGAAGTTCACCCTTTGAAAGTATAAAATTCAGTGTTTCTCAGTACACAATTGTACAGCTATCATGACAATCTAATTTTACATCATTGTTCCCCACACAAGAAATGTCAATATCTACTAGCTTTTTCATTTCAACTTTCCTACCACCCTCTCCTGGATGCCACCTACTCCTAGCAGATGATTGGACTTATCTTGTTTTATTCTAAGTTTAGTCATGCTCTGTGTGCTCTTATATAAGTGTTCTTTTCATAATTAGTTTATAGTTCTTTCCTGCTGAAACATACATTTGCACAAATTTCTTTTGATTGTTGAAAAATATTCTATCATTATAAATATAGCACATGATATGTATCCACTCATCTGTGTATTTCAATAGGATTCATGAAGTTCCATTCTGATCTAATATTGTTGTTATCATTGCAGTTTGGAGGGGGTCGAGTTTGAACCTGCCATCCTGGATATATGAGTCCAGAACCCTACTAACTAAGCAAAAGTCACTTTCCCTCATCTAATACTTTAAAAAGGTATTATCTATAAGATATATTGCATCTGTAAAAAGCCTTCCTGTGTCTCTTAGAGTGATCATGTGATTTTTCTTAGTGATTCTACTAATGTAGTGGGTTCTATTTGTTGATTTACCCATATTTAGCTGGACCGGATTTCCTGGTAATAAATCCCATTTGGGATACACGTATAAAATATTTTCTATGCTACCAGGATGGCAAAGTAAAGCTTTGTCTCAAAAGGACAAAAAGCAAAAAAATAGTGTCCCACTTAAGTGACTCCATGAATTTATAGCTGATTGTGATGCACCCTGAGTGAAATTGTTGTACAAAATGTCTACTGTTGTGCAAACTTAGTGCCAGGAATTTCAACCATCAATAGAATGAGTAAGGCATAAATGGGAGATCACTTCTCTGTCTATGGATAAAGAGCTAAGATGTGTGCTGTTTCAAAACCTTTGGTGAGACCATCTGAAGTAATTAGAAAAGACAAATTATTATTTTTGACAATAAGCCTGGAGGTAGGATATTGTTGTAAGATGTTTCTACATGGTCATCTAGGAGGATGTCACAATGGGTTTTCCCTTGGGTTACCAGGTTTATGCTTAACATTATTTCTGCTAAGCATGTGTACTGGCTATCCAAGTTCATGGTTAATTTCAAACTGTTAGAATCTAGTGGGGTTCTGCCTTCCACACTCAATTCATGCTTCCAAAATTTGTATATCTGAACAAGAAATTCTTTTCTTTTCATGTCATGAATTTGTAAGTAAGTGGAAGAGCATGGTTTATACCTCATGCTGCCCTGAAAGTTTACATACAAAGAAGCCAAGCCCAATTTCAGTTTTGTTATAGACCTGACAGGTATGTCTCACAATTCTGAGTTGTACTTTTCCTGAGATTGTATTTCTTTCTCTAGAATAAGATTATTTCAGATGGTATGTGTCCTACTGAAGTTACTCTCTTGAAATTTGCTTATGTTATGTTAGGTTTTTCTTCAGATAATTTGAAATATCATCCTATCTGGAAATTTCCTACATTCATGACCTCTGGACCAGGTGTGTCCAACCTTTCAGGTTCTTGTTCCTATAAGAATCAGAAGAATTATTTTGGGCCACACTTTCAATACATAATCACTAAAAAAACCTGATAAGAAAAGGAGAGTTTTGTACATAATTGTGATTTCTTCCACCACAGATATGCTAAAAAGTCCTGAAATAATGCTTATGTGTCACTGGGTCCTGAGGATTAGACATTCCTCATTTCTTAGGTAGAGTTTGATGCATTTTACCACACCATAGTACAATATTTTGATCCTCTGGGAGGCCAAGGTTAACTGATACCCTGAGCTCAAATGTTGGAGACAAAACCGAGAAACAACATGACAACCTCGGCCTCCATCTCACACTCTGTTTCTACTGAAATAGAAAAGGTAGTCAAGCCCTATGGTCCTTGCCTTTAGTTATACCTACGCCAGTGAATATGTTCCAGTTGCATCCATGAAATCATGAAAGTGGTAAAGTCTCCATCATTTTTAAGGCTGTGTGATATTCCATGGTGTACATATACCACAATTTATTAATTCATTCATGTGCTGATGGGCACTTAGGTTTTTTCCATGATTTAGAAATTATAAATTGGGTTACAACAAACATTCTGTTGAAAATATTTTTGTTATTTTATAATTTTTATTCCTCTAAATATATAACTAATAGAGAAATTGAAGGATAAAATGGCAGGTTTATTTTTAGATACCTAAGCAATCTCCAAAAATCTTTTCAAAAGAAGTGCATTACTTTGTATTTTCACCCACAAAGCAGATGTGTTCCTTTTTGCACGCATTCATGCCAACATTTATGTTTTTGGTATTTGTAATGTGAAACTATCATCTTACAACCACCTAATATTTCATAAATTAAACAAGAACATATCTTGGGGAAAAGATTCCCTGTTCAATAGATGGTGTTGCGAGAATTGAATATCCAAATTAAAAAGATTGAAACTGGACTCACACCTTTCCCCACTCACAAAAATTGATTCAAGATTGATGAAGAATTTAAATTTAGGGCATCAAAAAATAAAAATCCTCTAAGAAAGCATGAAACAATACTGGAAGATATTGGCCTGGGGAAAGACTTCATTAAGAAGACCGCCATGGCAATTGCAACAACAACAAAAATAAATAAATGGGACTTTTTAAACTAAAAAGCTTCTCTACAGCTAAGGAGACAACAACCAAAGCAATTAGACAACTTACACAATGAGAAAGGATATTTGCATATTTTGAATTAGACAAAAGCATGATAACTAGTATCTATAAAAAACTCAAATTAATTCCCATGAAAAAGCCAACAATTCCTTATATCAATGGGCAAGAGACATGAATAGAACCTCCTTAAAAGAGGACAGACTAATGGCTAACAATCATATGAAAAAAGTTCATCTTTTCTATTTATTATAGAAATTAAAATCAAAACCACCCTGAGATACCATCTAACACCAGCGAGAATGGCCTACATAACAAAATCTAAAAAACTGCAGATGCTGGCATGGATGTGAAGAGAAGGGATCACTTTTACACTGCTGGTGGTACTGCAAACTAGTAAACCATTTTGGAAGAAAGTGTGCAGAAATCTCCAAGTACTCAAGTTAGACCTCCCATTTGATCTTGCAATCTCATTACTGGGCATCTACCCAGAAAAAAAAAAAAAAAAAAAAAAAGCCTTTTATTATAAGGACTAGACTGTTTATTGCAGCTCAATTCATAATTGCCAAAATGTGGAAACAGCCTAAATGTCTACCAAACAAGCAATGGATAAACAAGCTGTTATATAGGTATATCATGAAATACTATTCTGCCATTAAAAAAAAAAAAAAATAGAGACTTTACATTCTTCATATTAACCTGGATAGAAGTGGAAGACATTTCTCTTAGTAAAGCATCACAAGAATTGAGAAGCATGAATCTTATGTACTCAATTTTGACATGAAGACAATTAATGACAATTAAGGTCATGGTGAGGGTGGGGACAGGGGAGAGCAAAGACAGAAAGAAATAGGAAAGGGTGGGGAAAGAAAGAGCAGAGAGAGGCAAGGAAGGAGAGGAGTGGGGTCTTGGGTGTGTGCCACACCTTTTGGGGGCAAGACTCGATTGCAAGAAGGATTTTACCTAACAAATGCAATCAGTGTAACCTGGCTTATTGTACCCTCAATAAATCCCCAACAATTAAATAAATAAATAAATAAATAAATAAATAAATAAATGTGGTAATATAATAGGGATTGCATTAAAATAGCATATTTCTTTCAATGGTATGGACTTTTTAACAATGTTCATTTTTCCCAGCCATTTACCACGCTATTTTTTTCAATTTTTTAACATCTTCAGCTATTTCTTTTCTTAGGGTTTCATAGTTCTGTTTATAGAGATATTTTACATTCTTTGTTAGGTAAACTCCCAAATATTTAATGTTCTTTGGCAATACTGAAAAGGAAATAAAGTTTTTGACTGTTTTTTTTTTCAGCTTTACTATTGTTAGTGCATATAAAAGCTTCCAATTTCTGAGTATTGATTTTGTAACCTAAGACTCTGCTGTACTCCATGATCTCTTCCAATAGTTTTGTAGTGGAATCCCTGGGTTCCTGATATACAACGACATTATCTGTGAAGAGTGGAAGTTTGATCTCCTCTAATCCTACATGTACACAATTGATAGCTTTTACTTACCTAATTGCCATGGCTAAGACTTCCATGTTTATGATAAAAAAAAAAATAGAAATGATAGGCATCCTTGCCTTGTTTCAGACCTGAGTGAAAATGATTTCAATTTAACTTTATTCTCTATGATATTGACAATGGGTTTGTTGTGGATGGGGTCTATGAGTTTAAAAAACATTCATTTTGTACCTTTTTCTTTGCTTAGTTTGTTTCTTCTTTCCTGTTCTCATTTTTTTTTTAGTGACAGAGTCTAATTTTTTCACTCTTGGTAAAGTGTGTTGACATCACATAGCTCACAGCAACCTTCAAATTCTGAACTGAGGTGATTTTATTGCCTCGGCCTCCCAAGTACCTGAAACTATATGCACCTGCCACAAAGCTCAGCTATTTTCTTTGTTTACATAATTTGGCAGGGTCTGTGTTCGAACCTTCCACCTTAGGTATATGAGACAGGTTCCCTGCTCACTGAGACACAGTTTCCAACCTTTGCTTAGGAGGCTAAGCAAAATTAAGTTAATAATTGGAGGATCTATTCAACACTGTCAAAGGTGTGTTAAAACCTTCAATTATTATGATACTGTAGAAATTCAAGTTACTCATTTATGTTTGAGTCTCTATTATAAATTTACATTCTGGTTTAAAACATAAATGTTAATAACTGAAATCTCATTATGTTGTGGGTTACCCTTGCCAAAAATAAAGTGCTCATTCAAATATTTCCTTACTTGTATTGGTTTCAATCGTATTGTATCTGGGTATCTGCAAATAAAACAGCAACATATGTTTTTTTTGTTTTGTTTTGCTTTTCTGGTTGCCAGTTTCTTGAATTATGGGTGATCCTTCCTTCATCCTAAGTTTTAATATAATTTTTATGGGAAGACGAGATTATTGTATGCAGCAGAAATCTGTCCTGAGTTTTTGTACGCAATCAGCCAATCTGTGCCGCTTCAGATAAAAATTTAAGGAATCACTTTCATTGCAATTATTAATAAGTCTGTTAATATTTTGAGTTTTGATTTTGTCAGAAGTCCAGTGAATATTTCTAATCTTTTCACCACTTTTTATGTTGGAATTTGATCAAAAGTTTCTTAGTGAGTTTACTTTTGTGGTAGAGTATTGTGCTGACCACTATGGAAGATAAGTCTGAGAATATCTTAGACAGTTGGTTTAATTATGGCAAATTTCTCCAACATGTTAATGTCTTTAAAGTATTTAATTTCCCAATTACAAAGAAAACTCAGTTTAGTTGGATGCAGGTTCCTGGGTTGAAAGTTATTTTGTTTTAGGTAGTTGAATGTTGATTATCACCTTCTTTTAGCTTGAACATTTTCAGCATATCATTCTGATATTCTTCCCATTGTAGGTAAACTTTTTTTTACATCTGGCTGCTTGCAGAATTTTCTTCTTCATAACAATTTTAACTAGGTTAATTATGATGAATCTGGGAGATGCTTTATTTTGATTTTGTAGTGCTGACATTGTTAAACTGTATACTATCTGGATTTTCAAAACTCTGCCCATGTTTGGATGTTTCCTTGTTTATCTCTTGAAGTAGAGCATCTGGGCTCTTTAAACCAAGCTTGTTCGCTTCAGAAATTCCCATAAGGCCAATATTAGTTTTCTTTGAATTGCCCCAGAGCACTCTGAGAGAATGATACAGTTTCTCTCTTCACATCTCTTCCTCTTTTAGCATTTGGGAGTGTTTAAAACTCATATCATAAGTATCTGAGATATTTTTTTTTTTGGCCTAATCCATTCTATTACTAAGAGATTCTACTTTATTTGTCAGAACTTTGAAGGCTGCAAGATCTTGCCTCAATGTGTTAAAATCTTGGTCATTTTGTCTTTGAATTCATTCAATTCTTAAGACAACTTTTGAAATTCTTCTTGAATTTCTAATTCCATCTTTACCTCCATTCTGTTAATCATATTTGCATCCAAGTATTTAATTTGATTACTGAATATTCACCCATTTTTTTATTAATGGGATAGATTACTGTTTCCACCTAGTTTTTCCTTGGGGAGGTTGATGTTCTCTGATGCTTCTGGTTGCCAATGTTTTTTCACTGATTCCACCCAAGGATAACATTCACCATTTGGTAGATGAGCAAATAAGGTTTAACTGAGTTAGGGTTAGATGAGCAGATAACGTATAAGATTAGTAGTGATTAACCACTTCTTTTCCCAAGAGCTGAAACAGGTGCCTGCAGCTTTTCCCCTACAGTTTTGCAAAGGACTCGTACATTTCTATGGCTTAACACCAAGTGCTGAAAGTTTCAGTGAGCTGAAACACCATGGCACTCTACCCAGGGTGACAAAGTGAGACTATCTCTAAGAAAAAATAAATAATATTTTTTTGACCTATATCATGATTATATATTTGATCCAAATTCATTTCTTCATTTCTCTCTATATATATAAATATTGAGATATGGACTCAAAATCTATAATATTGCATGGTATGTTTTTTTGATCTGCCAATTTTCTTACTGACCATTTGACAAAAACCTAAGAGGAACTCAACTATTGAAGAAGTTCTGTATTGTAATGGCTTCAGTAAGCCAATCTTGATAATTACTTATATTAAAATATCACTGGTATAAATTAGGTTCTCAATGTATATTAACTGAATGAATGAATAAACATCCTTTATTTTGAGAGTTAAAGAAAATGTGAAACATGGGTAGCAGAAAAAAATAAATCATTCGCCGAAATACCTGTTGCATGCCTTAATTTCTTATTTTTTTTCAAATATTTTCAATTAATACTTTGCATCAGACACCATTTAATTATTCATGAAATATTTACTAACCAATTACTTTAAATAAATATTAGCTGTGGAGATAGATAGGCAACTAAGTCATAGCACCCAATTTTCACAGATGACAACTGAAAAGGGAGTGTCCAATACTCCCACAACAACAGAAACAACGTACAGTCTAGGCAGGTCCGGATAATCAGACCATATCAAGAGTACCAAACCAACTGTTTCAGTCAACACAAACACACCTGAGATTTCAGCCCAAAGCCACTCACTAGAATTGGGCAAACAGTAGCAGAATACAGTCAGCACCATCTAGCCCCACCACACCAAATAGGTGCTCAGATTTTCAGGCTGTATTTCTAAATGGGACCTTTGTAAAGCTATAAGGGAAAAGCCCCAATCCAAGTTCTTTGGTAAAGGGCTGCTCAATTACAACACCAGGAGTCCTTGATTCAATTTGACCTTGTCAGTTTTTTTAGGCAAAGGGTTAAAAATAATCATAGGGCAGAATCAGCAGAAGAACTCTGGAAACATGAATAATCAGAGTACATCAACTCCCCCAAGAAATGACAAAGGAGACAAAAGAGAAGATTCCACTAATAAACAAATGGCTGAGATGTCACAAATGGAATTCAGAATTTGGATCAGAAATAACACTAAAATGAGGCAAAAATGGAATTAAATGTTAAGGGAGCATTTCAAAAGTTGTCTCAAGAATTCAATGAATTTAAAGAAAAATCACCAAAGATTTTTGAAACACTGAGGCAAGAACTTATAGTCCTCAAAGATTTAAGAAATACAGTAGAATCCCTCAGTAGCAGCATTCAGCAGGGAGAAAAAAATGATCTCTGACATTGAAGACAAAGCCTTTCAATGCTCCAAGATGCTCAAAGAGGAAGAGAAGCGAAGAGCAAAAATGTACCTTTCCATAAGTGAACTGTAGGACTGCTCCAAAAGAGCAAATATTTGCCTCCTAAAATTCCCTGAAAGAAAAGAATGGACAAAAAGTCACAGATACTCTGTTCCATGAGATAATGGAGGAGAATATACCAAGCATGGCAAGAGACATTGAAATTCAGACAGCAGACAGTTTCCATATCCCAGCAAGACTCAATCCTAATAAAGCATCTTCTAGACCCATTGAGATTATATTCTCCCAAGTTCATACAAAGGAAAAATTCTGCAATCAGCCAGACATAAGAAAATCAGATCCTACAAAGGAAACAAGATTAGAATGACTGCAGATCTTTCTTCTGAAACTCTTAAAGCCAGGAGAAGATGGTAATCAACCTTCAATCTCCTAAAACAAACAAAAAAAGAACTTTCCCCCGAGAATCCTGTATTCAACTAAATGTATCTTCACTTATCATAGACAAATTCAATACTTTAATGACATACACATGTTGAACAAACTTGCCATAACTAAACCTGCTCTTCGGGGAATTCTCAAATCCATCCTCTGTAATGACCAGCACTATGATCTACCACCACAGTAAACTCACACCCAAATTCTTGCCCAAAACCCAATTTCCACACAGAAGAAAAATTAAAAATGTTCACTGGGCTATCAAAAAAATTGACACCCAAAATACTACAAAAATAATGTCTAAATTTCTTAAAGACACATTAATTTAATATGAAGGACTGGTATAAAAATATGCATGAATATATCAAACAGGATATATAGCTTTCTCTAAGGAAGAGATATTTGTATTGTAATAGTAGATGAAGTGTCCTAAACAGAAAAAACATATTTGCAGAACATGGTCTGTCTGCAGTGTAATAAGAAAGAATCAGCTACAAAAAAAATAAATAAATAAATAAATAAAAAAAAATAAGTTCAGACATATGATGTGCTGAGAGTCTTGATCTTTATTCCTTTTAATTAATTAAGGTATTTATTTATTTATTTATTTGTTTGTTTTTTTGCAGTTTTTTGACTGGGGCTCACCTTGAACCCTCCACTTCTGGCATTAGGGACTGGTGTTCTACTTCTTTAAGCCACAGGCGCCACCTATGGATCTTTATTCTAAATTCAATACTCCCAGCTCCTGGCACAACTCCCCTCCCCCCACTCTGGGATCTGGAGCAGCCAGGTGGCTGGGCAGAAAGCTGAACACAACAAAATGCACTTGCTGCTGTGACTCCCAGCTTCTGGTGCTCTTCTGCTCCCACAATTCTGGCATCTGGAGGTCTGAGGGATGGCCAGCAGGTGGCCAGGACTGAGTGTGCTTGCTGCCATGACTCCCAGCTCCTGCGCTCTCCCACTCCCGTCACTCTGAGATCTGGAGTCCTTAGCACCTGTGGGGCAGCAGGGCAGAAAGCTGAGCAGAACTGAGTGTGCTTGCTGCCTGCAGCACTAGGATCCTGGAGCTCTCCCAATCCCGCCCTCACTCTGAGAACTGGAGGCCTGAGCATCAGCAGGACAGCTGAGAAAGTCGAGCGGAAATGAGACCCACTTCAGAGCAGCAACTCCCTGAAGTGGCTGAGGCCACATCCCCTGTCTCCCTGGGCAACAAGTGGAGACCACCCCTGAGTAAAGGATTGACCTGAAGCATCTGACTGACCAGGGAAGTTCCCAGGGTGGGATGACTCAGAGAACAGAGACTTCTACCCAGAGTAAGGGCTTTACTAGGGTAAAACAGAAACCAGCTAAAAATAAGAGAGATCCAATTAGCCCCACGACACCAGACAGGGCCCCATTTTCTCAAACCACAAGGCTGTACAGCCCCTCAACGAAGCCCCAGGGGAAAAATGAAAGGGAGCAAAACAACCATGGGGCAGAATCAGTGAAAAAACTCTGGCAACATGAATAACCAGAAAAGATCTACCCCCCCAAGGAAAGACATGGCAGATGTAATTGAAGATCCCATTCATAAATAACTGGTTGAGATGTCAGAAATCGAACTCAGAATTTGGATTGCAGACAAGAAAAATAAAATGCAATTAGGAATCTGAGGACAAATTCAAAAGTAGTCTCAAGAATTTAACAAATTTAAAGACAAAACCATCAAAGACTGAAACACACTGAAGCAAGAATTCGCAGCCCTCAAGGACATGAAAAATACAGTAGAATTGCTCAGCAACAGAATGAACCAAGCAGAAAAAAGGATTTCTGACATTGAAGATAAAGCCTTTGAATTCTCCCAATTTCTCAAAGAAGAAGAGAAATGGAGAACAAAAACAGACCATTCCCTCACTGAGCTCTGGAATAATTTGAAGAAGACTAATTTATGAATAATAGGAGTTCCAGAAAATGATGATGTGGCCTTGATGGGCCCAGAGGACATTCTGCACGAAATTATGAAATAAAATTTTCCAGATATGCCTAGGAATTCTGAAATTCATATAGCAGACATCTTCAGAACCCCAGCACGAATAAACTGTAATAAGTCATCCCCCAGGCATATCATAATTAGTTTCATTAAAGTTAATATGAAGGAGAAGATTCTCAAAGCAGCCAGGCAAAAGAAAACAATTACGTACAAAGGCAAGAATATTAGAATAACTGAAGACCTCTCT
>CAUYPK010169852.1:0-20194 GCA_963574355.1 Loris lydekkerianus
TGGTAAATTTTAAAGATAAAAATATATACCCAAAACAATTACAATAATTGAGGAATCAGTAGGTTAAATGCTTTTCAATATTTATTGCTAAAGAAAAACTGTAAACTAGCAACAACAACTTTAAATAGTTCAGTGGAATACGGTTCAGTTCAGCCTCCTACCTCTTCAGCTCAGCCGCGACTTGTGGACTGAGCTGAAGCTCCGCCCCCTCAAGCAGACGGCAGAAAACGACTGTAGACTACGTGCATTTGGTTAGGTACACGCACACCGAATCAAATAACCCGTATGACCCGCGTATAAGATGAGTATGGGTTTTTCAGCACAAATTTTGTGCTGAAAAAACTCGGCTTATACTCGAGTATATACGGTAATTTCGTAAGCATTTTATTTCTCAGTATACCCTCTTGACATAAAATTAAAAGATGAAAGTATTTCATTTAAGGTAAATTAAAAGATGAAAGTTCGTACTGAGTTGTTAAGGGCTAAAATTCTGAATCTCAAGAAAATTGATGATTGGGCTATTGGTATATAATGCCTGATAATACTAACACCCACAATGCAGGTTGTAGTGATTTTACTGATTACATAAAAATAAGAAGACATAGATATGCTAAAAAGGCATCGGCACCTATTCAAGGTGTTTAAATTTTTGTAGAGTATTTTATTTAAAAAAATTGCTCATGCCTGTAATCCTAACAATCTGAGAGGCAGAGGGGAATGGATCCTTTGAGCTTAGGGGTTCCAGACCAGCCTTAGCAAGATAAAGACATAGTTTCTACTAAAAATAGAAAAACTAGCCAGGTGTCATGGTGAGAATCTGCAGTGTCAGCTATTCGGGAGCCTGAGATAAGAGGATCACTTGAGCCTGAGAGTTTGAGGCTGTTGTGAGCTATGATGATTCCATGGCACTGTACCCAGGTATACAGAATGAGACTCCATCTCCAAAAAAAAAAAAAAAAAATTCTGCTTTTGACTAAAACCATTTTTTGTAAATGAAACCATTACTTCTTTCAAATGGAACCATTGTTATTAGTGGATCCATTAGTTTTTAAATAGAGCCATAATGATTGCATAGGCATACCAAGAAAACAAAACAAATTGTCATCCCTATACAAATATTACAAAAGTGTATACTTTAAGAATTATTTTTTATATTCCTTTTAACTCTTGAAATTAGGATATTAAATTATATGATAATCTGTACCTTACTTGAAAGAGATCTTTCCTCAATTGCTGTGTTACTTTTATTCTTACAGAACATACTAACTTCCCTGTAATTGTAGTGATGTTTTGCCATGACAATCTTACAATGCAGCTTCTGCTTTACCCAGTGCTGTCTTTTGTCACACCATATCAGTCATAATCTTCTATTTGTGTTGGATTTGTGTATATAACCTGTAACTCAACTTTTGCTCCCTGAACACATTTCCTATTAAAATGTGGAAGGAAGTAGTGGTGAAATCTCTGGATGGTAGAGTGGTTGTTTCCCAACATACCTTTACTTCATATGTTTCTGAGACTCAAAGATCATCTGAGGGCATTTCCCCTGGGGTATGTAGAGGAGAGCTGGGAGACGAGCCAGATTAGGTCTTGTGAGCGTATGATACTGACACCGAGAAAGGTGGAGAAGAGATGATGTCACCAGACAGCAGGAGAAACTAGACCCAAAGGGGGAATAAACATTTAATAAAAGCTGGACTATCAAAGAAGAGGCTGCCTAAAAAATATGCCACTTAAGACAGTGCTGAGGGTGGGAGAAACAACCTGGTTTTCCCCTGCTGTTAATTGTCTTCCAGTGTCATCTTTGATAGAAGGTACTAGATCACAGAGCAGAGGAGAAAGTACAAACTGGTGGGAGTGAATACGCAAGTCACCAGCACAGAGGTGGCCTGTGTGCAGAACGCATGTCCCCAAAGACAAGAGCGGGTCTTCTCAGCGGTCATTTGATTTACAGTGAGACACAGCTCATGGATGACCCTAGAAATTCCAAATGCTGCGGAACAAGAGGTACTAGGTTTCAAAAACGAAGGTTCAGTTGCCAAGTATTTTATTTCTAGATCTTCATTCAGAATGTAATCATTTACTCCAATTCTGCAAAGATTACCTTATGTACTAATTGAAAGCAGACCTCACACAGAAGTTTAGAAACTTCTAGCAGGTATAGGCGAGAACAAGTCCAAAGTTGGAATACTTAGCAATCTGACCGTAAGCAGGAGAATGGGGGAAAAAATCACATAAAATTCAGACAAACTAATTAAAAGAATTCTCTTGGTGGTTTAATATGAAAAAAACAATCCATCAGATCCAAGTTGAGGACCCCAGAGAACATGCCCACGAGGCTTGAAATCTTGCATTTATTGATGTTGCTAAAGGTGAACATGAATCTCAGAGAAAAGGTTAAATTATTCACAGAATCAGGGGCTGAAACAGGTGGGAATATGGAAAAGTTATTCTACAAATCTGTAGAGGCAAGTGGTACCTGTCCCCTAGTTGAAAAACGGATGCATTTTGAATACATAAAAACATCTCGTTATTAGATATATGTGGTACTATTAAATTAAGGTGTGTAAAAACCATAAATGCAAACAAGGCACATTGCCTGTGGACAAGGAAAACAGATGAAATCCTGTACAAGCTTCCCTTACACGCGTGCGTACACACTCACACTCCTCATAATAAAAAATCCAAAGACAACATTAATCCATTTATTTCACAATAATTTATCAGGCACATGAACTAAAATAAAACTTCAAGCCTGCTGCTGACCGAATAGACCAGGCGTCCTCAAACTTTTTAAACATGGGGCCAGTTCACTGTCCCTCAGACCATTGGAGGGCCGGACCATAGATTAAAAAAAACAAACAAAATATGAACAAATTCCTATGCACACTGCACATATCTTATTTTGAAGTAAAAAACAAAATGGGAACAAATACAATTCACACCACTTCATGTGGCCTGCGGGCTGCAGTTTGAGGACGCCTGGAATAGACCGTCTTTGGTCAAGGGTAAACCCTAAAACTGAGCTCCCCCCCATGATAGGATGGAAGGTTACGCTGATCCCTCACGCCCCCTCCCTTTCTGACAGTCATCAGGCTGTCTTCCTAAGGGCTAAACAGAAAATCTTGTGACTTGGACTAACGTTCTTCCCTAACAAGAGATCCCCAGCCGTGGAGTGGTTTGAACCAGGCTGAGAAGCGGGTGCAGGGAGACTTTTTGTGTCCTTGCTTTACTCCTTGATATCAGAGACATGGACCCTAGAACGGGGCATCAAGATTGATTGGGCACCTGCGTTTCCTCCTTTCATAAATACTTACGGCTCCTTCTCTAGCTTATTAATATGTATACGTGGTCAGCACAGCACAAATTCTGTCCCCAGGTCTGTCTTTCCGAGCACACGTCTTGGGCTTCTGGATGGGGCTTTGCTCCTTGGCCTGACAGAATGGGCACCCGCAAGCTGGACCCCTTTCAGGAAAATAAAGCCCTCCTTTCCAAAGTTATGACCCATGCCGTTTTTGTCATTTAAAAAGCACATACTACACTTCAGACACATTTTTGAATGTGCTTTTTGTTCAAAAGTGATTTAGTTTCCATGGCTTGATTGTGTAAAGATTGAGGAGTCAAGTGAAATGTGAATGCACTTTTAATCACATCATCGTTTATTTTGATGTTGACTTGTAAATATGTAGTTGGTCCCATGTGTAAGTGTGGCAAGTGTGATATTTTGTTTTGCTTATTTATTGATGTTTAAATAGCTAGTCCATTGGAGACATGATCATTAACTGAAATAGATTAATAATACATTTTAAAGATATGGGGCATTTAGCAAATATGTCAGACAATCTATGAAAGAGGAGAGGTCAAACTAGTATTTGCATGTTATGGCAAAAATCTGCAATGTTCATAGAAAGATATTTTTGTGAAGATTTTTGAATGAAACTAGAATAGAAATCAAAGGAGAGGTAACCCTAGAGGTTGGGTCCCTGTCCCCGTTTCTGCTATCAACCTTGCCACTCAAATAATTTATAGAATGTGTTTGTATTTGAGTGCACATGTGGAGAGAAAGCCCTTGGCTTTCATTAAACAGCAGTCCTCCAAACTGCTGAGCTAGAGTAACTAACAATCTGTTCTCTCACTATCTCAACAAAAGGTTCACTAAGAATTGTTGCTAAAAACCACCTCATTTATGGGTTTGGTTATCAATGTATTTTAATATGTTTATTAATGATGAAAGTGTCACTATCATTTCTCCCAATGTATCAGATAACTTTAAAGAGCAATTAGAATAATTTTGATTTTCTAATATCACATTTGCTATTGGTTGAAAAATTCCAAGTCAATTAATGAGTTGAAATTCAGCGTATCCCTTAGAGGAGGGATATAAAGATGACAGTTCTTCATTTGTAAAAGTCAAGTGATAAAAAATGGAATTGTATTATTTAACAACCTATAATTTAACCAAAGAGAGAGTAAAGATATTTATGATATCATTAAAAAATATGTTTTATGTGCTTAATTTATATCTATCCTGAACAGTCTCAAATCATTAAACATGGAAAGAAAAAAAAAAAAAGAAAAGCAAATTTCTGCAAGGACCTTCAAAGGATTAAAATCAAGCAACCTAAACAAGAGGAAAGGAAAAGGTATAGAACACAAATTTCTAGAAGTCCTCCTCCCCTCCCTTCAACTTTCTCTCTTCTCTCCTTTCCTGCCTGTCCCTGCCTCCCGTTTTTATTCTTGGGCCAGAGTCTATGTGTTACAAAATTCAAATTCTTGAACACAGTCTGACAACTGTGGACATTTCCTCTGGTGCTGATGTTTTAAATTTTTACCAAGGAGTAACAAAATTACTTGATTTAATCTGTACCTGTGAATTTCTCTTTTCTCTTGTGTTGATGAACATGGGGGGCCTTGCCAGTGTTCGCGTGGAGAATTTAAGGCAGGGATCCCCCAATTGTGTTGCTCTGCACTCTCTCACGTGAAGCAGAGTTTACCAAGCGACACAGGTGTCAGCAGATGCTCTTTTCATTTCTCAGCACTGTTCCTTTTCTCACACTTACCTTAACTTTCAGTTACTGTCCTGCCTTAATTCCTAGTCTTCATGTTGACATTTGGTCATTGTAGTTTGACCCTTGGCTCTCTTTTAAAAACTTAATTTAACTCCAATTCTTGTGAAAAATTTCTGAAGCATCTTTATATGTGTTTAAGTCATTTTCGCGGACAAAACTTTGATATGCTGACTGCACTCATTTCTCTATTAGTATCCACCTGAGGACTTGGGCCCTACCATTAATGTGATTAAAACAATGTGATGTGGGGCGGCACCTGTGGCTCAAAGGAGTAGGGCGCTGGCCCCATATACTGGAGGTGGAGGGTTCAAACTCAGCCCCAGCCAAAAACAAAACAAACAAACAAAAATCATCAAGGTGATGTGACATGTATATTTGAAGTTTTAATGAGATTACTTTTGAAATAATTATGTAAGTTTTAAATACTTCATTTACTTAAATTAGTGCTATACAATAGAAAGCAGATCTATCAGGAGTGCAAGTAGTTAACTTTTAGTAACAGTGGCATTATTACATTAGATATCATCGAATGTTATACTGTCTCAAACACATTTCATTTAGTAAAACAAAGTATTTAATCTGAGAGTGCGTGATTTATCTAGCTGACTTCCAAAGAGGATTTGAGGTCAACTTCTAGTATGGAAGGATTTGAACATACCTGGTCTTTGACTCTGAAGAAAAAAACTATTTGAGACATGTGAGATGTCTAACAATTTAATACGTAATTGCCCGTCGGTTCTGCAGTAATCTGTCTCTCCTAACAGGCTTTCCATTTACTGTTACGTGAACCACCATGTAATGATCACTACCTGTGCAGCTAAATGCTTTTATACTTAAATCTATATTGAATGGATTTCTTGATCTTTCTTAGGTGGTTTCCTGCTATGCATTTAAACTCATTGCATTTGAAGTACTTTCATGGAGAAGGTGAAATATGTCAGGCTGAAATTGAATTGTGTTCTGTGGCAGAGGGAAATATATTTTGCTAAATAAATAGGCATTAAATTGCATTCATTCATCTAATTACATAACTTATAATACCAGTTATAGCTTAGAAAGTATAATACCTTTTGTGAAATCTGTAGAAAATATTGCCATAATATAGCTTGGTAAAGAAAATTAAAATGTTTATAATGATCTCTTTTACCATACAATCTTCCTAAGTATTCTATGGGGAGTGTAACTCAAGGTCGTTGAAAGAATTGACTCAGGAGAGAGTATGGAATTAAACTCTGACTCTTTTATTTGCTATCAAAGTGATTCTGTTTATTTATTTATCATTTGTAAGCCCAAAGTAAATTATAGTACCCATGGCATAGAATTGGGTTGAAATATAAATGCAAAGAAGTATTTGTGATCTGCCTAGTTCAGCATCCATTGCCTAGTAAAAATGAGCTAAAATGATCTTTTTATTATTAAATAATCTCTTAATGTGAAATTTTGTTTTGACTGTATTTAAGAAAACTACATGAATGTATAGCATTTTAAATTCAGCTTACAAATTAAGAAATACTTATTTTTTACAAAATTATTTATATCTTATTTCCTGTCCTACAATGGTTTGTTTTGCAACTCACTAAAAATTGAGTTATGTTCAAATGCATTATTTCATCTGTATATAGTAATGTCTACAAAATGGTTACTTTGGTGCCAGTGCTTTTACTTAAATCTCCAGATTTTCTTTCAAAAACTACAGGACAGATTTATTAACTCTAGTAGAAAAATAAGCATTTGAATATCTGCAAATTTAAGAAAATATTTCTTTGAAAAAGGTAGTTCTATATAAACAATGTATAGCTTTTTCCATAGTAATGGATAAATACATGTTTCTAAATTTGTTACAAAAATCGCAATCTTTTAACAATCAAGCGTTCAAGAATAAAAATAACAACTAATTAGAAGACTGTTAAATTGTAACAGGGAAATAGTTACCTGTAATTGGCTTATTCTTCACTTTGTAGTTTTAATTTTTTTTTTTTTCATTTCTTATGACATCTTAATTTTTTTTTGTTTTTTCATTTCTTATGACATCTTTATTTTGCTTTGGCATCAGAGTAATACAGCCTTTGTAGAATAAGTTAAGAAGTGTTTTCCTCTTTTTTTTTTTTTTAATTGTTGGAGATTCATTGAGGGTACAAAGACCCAGGTTACACTAATTGCATTTGTCAGGCAAAGTCCCTCTTATAAGTGTGTTCCTCCCCCCAAGAGGTGTGCCCAACACTGTGGCCCTTCACTCCTCTCCTTCCTTAACTCTATTTTCTCTCCCTTTCCCCCCAACCCCCCGTGTACTAGGTCATCAATTGTTCTCATATCAAAATTGAGTACATTGGATTCTCACTTCTCCATTCTTGCAAAGAATGTGTTCCACCTCCATCCAAGTTAGTAAAAAAGATGTAAAGTCTCCATCTTTTTTGGTGGCTGAATAGTATTCCGTGGTGTACACATACCACAGCTTATGAATCCATTCCTGGGTGGGCATTTAGGTTGTTTCCACATGTTGGCGATTGTTAATTGAGCTGCGATAAACAGTCTAGAGCAAATGTCCTTATGATAAAAGGATATTTTTCTTCTGGGTAGATGCCTAGTAATGGGATTGCAGGATCAAATGGGAGGTCCAGTTTGAGTTCTTTGAGGGTTCTCCATACTTTCATCCAAAAAAGTTGTAGTAGTTTGCAGTCCCACCAGCAGTGTAAAAGTGTTCCCTTCTCTCAACATCCACACCAACATCTGCAGCTTTGAGACTTTTTGATGTGGGCCGTTCTCACTGGGGTTAGGTGGTATTTCAGGGGAGTTTTGATTTGCATTTCTCTGATGATTAGGGATAATGAGCATTTTTTTATGTTTGTTAGCCATTTGTCTGTCTTCTTTGGAGAAGGTTCTATTCATCTCTCTTGCCCAATGATATAAGGGATTGTTGGTTCTTTCTATGTTGATCAATTTGAGTTCTCTGTAGAGAGTTGGTTATATTTTTAGATTTTCTGCCACCATAGCACGTGTCTCATGAGATTTAATCAGAAATTACTGTTCCAGACCCATTATGCTATATTGAGGTGTTACATCATTCCAAAGGCTCTGGAAATTAATAGCTCAGCAGTATGAATATAAAATCTTTAAGTGCTTATTAAAATATTACTTGGTTACAGGAATTTTCAAAACAAATGGACAGATTTGGTTTTTCTTTTCAAGCCAGGGCAATACAAATGAATTAAAATATATTAATGTTTTTCATATATTTGGAAGTTAACAATGAGCTAACATATCAACGTGTGGCTGAACCACTCTCCTTGTCCATCAATGGGGTAAAACTGGAGCATTACATTTTCATGTAAGCAAACTTGAAATGCAGCAAATATTTTAATTTTTTTCCCTCTCTGTATGTCCTTTGGTCTGAATGTTGTGTTCCCTTTAAATTACATGGGCCAGATACTGTAAATCTAGAAATATCAGAATGTCTCAGCCCAGCTCTCTGGAGTGTATATAAATGTGTGGTTCAAAATCAGCTTAGTTCCCCCCAGGAATTGGAATAGAAGCTCAGAGAGGATTTTGGCTAAAGGAAGGAGTGGGAGAAGCCTTTCACAATTAACCCAAACGAGGACTGTGCCTTATTTTCTTAAAATTACTTAGGAAAGATAAAAGTGATTAACACAGTACCCAAATAAAATATAATTTACATAGAGTTTTGCTCCAAAAAGTAATCGGTTTTCTCTCTCGACATAAGGTGGAATCAGTGTTGATAATATAATTTAAGTACTAATTATCAATACCATATCACACCTTAGTTCACATTTAACATGTTTGGCTATCTCTAAATATCTTAATTTTACTATTTTAAGATACTTGTGAGTTCTGTGACACCTCATGGAATTTTGAAAAGAATGTTGGTTTTTCATTTTAAAAAAAGTTCAACACCCCCACCCCCCTATGCTGCCACTTAGCAGGGCAGGATTCCAATAACTCCTTTCTATGAAGTTCAGTTTTTTAAATTTACGAACTAGAGATACTGAAGGGTTAGTGTGAGTACACAGTTATGACAGCCATTCAAATTCTCTGATACAAGGATTATTTCCCTCTGATTCCTGTCCATTTATTATTTTGTGCCTTTGAAATCAAATCTGTTGAGAGTCTCTTTTTTCCACATCATACTAGACATCCCAGTGATAATGGAACTTCTATCTTGAAATGTTGGTTTGTCTTATCATAAAAGTCAAGTTCTTGAAACATGTAATAAAAAGAAAGAAAAGAACGTAAGCACCAATGACTTGAGTTTGAATTTTGTGCCTACAATCTAACGGATGAGTAGTTTCTCTGGGTCACAGTTTTCTCATTTTTAGAACAAAAATAAAAACAATATTTGCCTGTTTTCTCATAAGATGTTATGGCAATTAAATCAGAGATTTAAAAAAACGCTTCTTAAACTGTAAAGCAATTTGTAAATGCATTCTATCTTCCTTACTCATATGTTTTTCAAATAATGGTTTTGTTTTTTTTGTGGGATTGAATATTGGTTATATTTTTTACATTCTTTTTTGTAGTATCATATTGGTGCTTTCAAAATGGCTGGTTGCAGTTAGGAGGGTAGTCTGTTGCCTAGCAACAGTGTTTGCTGAATGCCCTCTTCACAGTAGAGCTTGTGGACACAGGTATGTACTACTAAACTACCATTCACATTCACTAAACAAATCTATGGAATTTCTATAGTCAGTGATGTGAATAAGAATTTGATGACAATGACCAAGGACCCTGCAGAGGTTGACAGTTCTTAGAAAAGTCTTTTGAAATTAGATCTTACCTAATTCATCAAGTAGAGTAATTTAATTTTTGAACTGCTTCTCAGTAAGAGCTAATGTCCTTGAATTTCATAAGCATCTACCAAATTCTGTGCTTCCTACATATCTGGCAAGTATTCAAGCTTGTAATAAGAGCTGTAGTCGAAACACAGAGTTTGATTTAAGCTGCTAAATAATTCTCCTTCACAAGAGACCTATAAACAGGCCCCTGATTAGTGAATTTGTTAATGATTGTTTGCTGGTTAGAGAAATGAGTTCAAATTGTCTTTTAGGCTAACATAAGCCTATAGTTTTATTGAATGTCCTGGTGACTAGCTTTGTTCATATATACACATATGCACATACATATTTAAAAATTTTTAGTTTGTTAGGCTAAGAGAACCTTGTCATGATTTCTTTGGGGTTTTTAGTCCTAATAGTTTTTCATTCTACCGAAGAGCATGTTCCTCAAAGTGACTATGTTAATCACTGAAAGCATGCAGGCATTTGGAGTAATCAAATCTCTCCGTAATCACCCTGCAAATAGTTCTGACAGTGCACATTAGAGCTAATTAGTTCGTGCCCGTGCTAATTGATGGAGGACTAGATGATTGTTGCTTTGGGACTGTGTCGTGTTCTTTTCCAAAATCTTTGAGGCGATTATCATATTCGTTTGTAGAACCTGATGTAATATTGGAGACAAGTAGTGCCTTGAGTTTTGGTGTTTGCACTTTACCATCTTATCCTGTGGCATCAGCAAGGTAGATGGTTCCTTAGTGCCTAAAATTCAGGGCATTAAATTTAGTTATAAAAAAGAGACAATAGTTAGGAGCTAAATTCATCTGTTTTCTTTTTCTTTGCTTAGGCCATCATATGACTTAAAAAAAATGAAATTCTATTATGTGTGGAGTCTTGTTTTTTGCACAGAATTCAAGAAGCATATGTGTGCAAATTATTTTCTCTGTTATTATTCCCAGGTGGTATTTCGGAAAAAGTAGGGTTATCAAGAACAGAGATTTTGGGGAAAGGAGTGTTGAGAATGATGGTATGCAATTTTTTTTTGGCCAGGGCTTGGTTTGAACCCGCCACCTCCGGCATGTGGGGCCGGTACCTTACCCCTTTGAGCCACAGGCGCCGCCTGGTATGCAAATTCTTAATATTTTTTTATAAAGTAAAAACATCACAGTGGTGCTATCTTCACGTCTGGTATAAAACCCATATATATGAGTTTTCAATTAACAATGCCACATATGAGTTTTGACTGGAAACTTTAGTATAAAACAGTGTGCTACCTAACTATTAACAAACAATATTATTTTAGAGAAACTAGCTCAGTCTTCTCCTTTTTTATCCCCAGTCAAAAAGTTCTGGCCTGCAGGCACCTTTCTCATTGGTCAGTTTGAATCAAGCTGGAGAAGCAGCTCCAGCTTTTACAGAAAGGCAGGCTTTTATAGAAGAGGTTAGTGTTAGTTTCCAGGTTGCAGGAAGTTAAGTTTCTACAATTTCCTAAGACCTGAGTAGGGAGGACCTCACAGATGTATTCTTGGTGTCTCCTTGAGAAGACCTCTGTTCTCTTAGACCTTACTTTTTCCAGGTATTTTCTCTCAGAAAAAAGTTATAAAAAGCAATTTATGGCCATAACAATATTTTTTAAAGTGTTGTGCTACAGTGATTAGGAAAATACAAATATATATATTTGTAATCCATAGGATTGGCAAAAATGTGAAATTTTAACAATGTTGGGCGTTGATGAAGTTTTCTTAAACAACTACTTTAGAGGCTGTAAGATGAAAATATATATACACTATGACCAGAAATTTCAATTCTGGGTAGTCAAAACAGCACATCTGCCTAAGGAGATGTGGATGAATTGGAAACAAATTAAATGTTCATCAGATTAGTAAAATGTGGTACATTCTTATATTAAGAAACAATACCGCTCAAGCAAGATTTAGCAGGAACAACAAGCTGTACAATCAGACCCCTACTGAGATTAGAGGTATTGGACTGAGGGAATAAAGAATATAAAATGAGAGAACTGAGTTTAAAGAATAAAAGACAGAATTGAAAGTCTGAGTGGGAAATAAGAACCTGACAAATTCCAGAGCTAGATTTCTCCATAGAAAAGAATCCAATAGGATTTCTAGAAATCAAAAACACTACATAACTATCGAAGCAAAAGCAAATTAGCACAGAGGTAAAGACGTAAATAATGAAATAGACGATAGAGCAGAGGAAATTTATTCAAAATGAAGCTAAGAGAGAAAAAGAAATGGAAACAATGCAAGTGAGATAAGAGCACAGAGAGGTTGCAATGAGACAGTCCCTGCTGCCATCAGAAAGATTCCAGAAGGAGGTAAGAGCTAGAAACCTGGGATTATGCCAGGTAATAGCTGATTCCCTCCCGCCCCCCGAATATGTTAAAGACCCAAGTGTTCAGAATCAGAAGGACACTATATCTCAAGCAGGATAATTTTTAGAATAAATCCACACCTAGATAAACTATAGTAAAACTGCAGAACCCAAGACACAAAGGGAAGATCTTACAAACCAGCCAGGAAGGAACAGGAGACGTCACTTAAAAACTGTTAACATCTCAACAATAGTGGAAGCTAAAAGATAATGGAATGGAAATTCAGTCCCTCAATATAAATTCAGAAAGATTACCTTTCAGTAATGTCATTGGAATAAAGGCATTGTCAGATAACAAATATCAAGAGTGTTCATTACCAACAAATTGTCCATCTGAAAACTTTTACACTTTACAAAATGTAGTTGGGGGAAGAAAAATAATCACAGGTCTGGAATATAAAAAGGAAATGGTAACAAATAAAATGACATTTGTGAGTTTACTGAACAAACACTACTTACATAAAAATAATAAACATATCTATCTAGCTTGAGGGGTTAAAATCAAGCTAAAATTGAAACTCTAGAAAACGGTATCGTTGGGAGTGCTGTGACGCTGGTGGAAACATTCAAAGCTTCTTATCTTCTTTCAGGAGGAGAATAAAGGTACTAATTATCTTTGGACTATTTTCAGAGTTAAATAATTCTGTGCAAGTAACTTGAGTAATCACTAAAGGAAAATAGAATCATGAAATGTAAACAAGAACAAAAGTCAATCCAAATAAGGCAAGAAGATAGAAAATAAAACAATAAGAAGCAGAAAACACAAAATTAGATGATAGAGGTGAGCACAAATATATAAATAATCATAATTATTATAAGTGGTCCCAACCCTCCTAATAAAAGACATTGATTGTCATTAATAAATTAAACTGCTTTGTATAAGAGACATAGCTGAAATAGATGGTTGTGCAAGGCAGGCTTATATTCAAAAACAGTCTTACCAGAATTTATTTGTATTGGATTTTTAAAGATTGGTCTTTATAAAAACCGGTATAAATCAATTAAAGATAGCTGTTGGAACCATACTAAATACTACACACTAATACTTTACAGAATAGCTCTTACGGCAAAAACCTCGAAAGGAAAAAGCAAAAGTTAAATACATATAACTTTGAAATATATAAAGCAAAAATGCATATAACTTTAAGGAGAAATAGAGCCATTATCATATGCTTAGAAGTAGATTAAATTATTTTTAAAAATCAGGAAGGATTTAAGATTTATATAGCTCCATGGAAAGGTTTTATCTAGTGGGCATCTATAGAACAATGCACTATAAAACTAAAGAATAAATATGACTTACAAATATTATATAAACATTGATCACATACTATGCCATGCATAATCTCAACGAAATTATAAAAAGTTGGTATCATTCAGTCATCTTGTTTGACTGAAATAGATGAAATTATCAATGCACCACCATTCTCAGCTGTAGAAATGTACATAAATTTATATGCATTAGAAATTAATTATAAAAATGATCTTATATTTTCCTTTAGCTTGTGGATTGAAATAAGTGGTCTGATATTCTGTATTTTCAGATATTTAAAGGCATGTTTTAAATAATGATGGGTCAACGAAAAAATGGAAAGGTAAATCAGAAAATACTTCATTTAAAAAAAAATAATAAAAGTTCTAATTACCAAATCATGTTTAAATAAATTCATAGAATTAAAGTCTTACATTAATATCGTATGGTTTTCTATTTCAGGCTAATTTGAGGGTACACAGAATTAGGTTACGATATCTGTGTTTGTGAGATGGAGCCTCTGCTGTAGTCGTGTCCTGCCCCCAGGAAGTGTGCAGTACACCCCCCACATTGTGCCCATTATATGATTTCCTTATTAGAGCCTGAGAAACTAGTTTAAGAACTTAGAATAGAACCTATCTCTATAATATTTTCTATTCTGAGAAAGAATAGAATAAACCCAAAGGAAAATTATGAGAAGGAAAATTTTAATTCAATAAAATAAATCAATAAATAGAAAACAAAGATATCCTTGCAAGGAGTGACAAAACTAAGACCAATCTTTAAAAATCCAATAAAAATAAATTCTGGTAAGAGTGATTAATTTTTTAAAAAGACAAAAATACAGTATAGTGTGAATGAAAGAGACATAAATATGATTTTCTAGATCAGACAAAAACAGATTTTCTAGATACACATAAATACCACCTTAGTGAGGATGGTGGTAATGTGAAAAACTCTGTCCTATGGTCTGCTTAGGTCTTTCTAATCTGCTGCCATCATCTTTTCACAAGGTAACAAGTAAGCGTAACCATTTTGTAGGTGTGACAGGTATTCAGGCAGATGAAATAGAAGGATTTTTTTCCTATTTATTATTCTCTGTCTCATTTTTTCTATTTATCTACTTGCTGATGCTATTAGGCAAATAGGCAAATAATAACCCAAACCTAAAATGTGAGTTATTAGATAGACAATGGGATGGTTATTTTTCTTTCTAGATAAGAAAGGATGTGTATTTTACTTTCATTTATTTCTCTTATTTACTCCGAACATTCCTAACATTCTATGATTTCTTTTTGATCGTTCTACTCAACTTCTATTTTATACCTTTCATGCCGTGAACATGGGAAAATTACCTTTCACAGATTTTTTTCCAACTGGGTTTCTTGTGAATTCGTTTCTGTCATTTGGATACATTCATGCGGTGCCTGGAAGGCTGATGTGAGGTGCAGGTCACATGCTTGGGAGTCCTGGCTTTGCTGCTGATCACTGGGTATTGGGAAACACGTCCGTCTGTCCTTCTTGTGTCAGGAAACAGGCAGAGGGAGTGAGGGTTCTCGTTAGCATTTCCTAAACCCTGGAGTCCAGGTGCAAGTTTCACTGTTATGGCAGGTGAGATGGGCATTTATGGTTGACGTTGAGAGCTCTAGATTTCAGCTTCTGTGAGGTGATGGCTTCAGAACCTTGGTTCCATCCTCTCATTCCAAGAGACCAGTAGAAACTGTTCCTTATAATATTTAGGTACCTATTTTCCTGATTAGATCACTTCCTGCTTCAAAGCATAATGGCTTGTTTTTTATTCTAGACCTTGACAAAGATGGACTCAGATCCGGGGGATATTTTCTTTTTCTTTATACTATAGAGAGTAACATTGGAAGTAGAGGAGCTTCTACTGTGCTTCTTAGCCACAAATTCTATAGGAGAATCGGTGATAATCTGGTCAGTGATTTGTTCCCTCACGTGACCACTGAGGTTTGAGTACAGAGGTCTACAAACAGCATTGATTTCGACTGGACAAATCTCCCTGTGTAGATGAGTCCAAGAATGGAAACACCACCTGTACTCACTGTTAAGCTGGAACTAATCAATCAACACTTACGTGCACATACAGAAATAATGCTCATCAAAAATCAAGTAGGTGGGAAAGGAGAGGAGGGATGTTTACATTTACACCTAAGGGGCACAGTGTCCAGTAGCTGGGTGGTGGGCTCACTTACAGTGTTGACCCAAATAGTACAAAAGCAATGTATGTAACCAAATGACTGTACTCCTGTAATATTCTGAAGTTAAAAAAAAAAAATTAATAAAAAGATGAGTCCTGCTGCACCACTCTGTGAAACACATTTTTTTCTAGTTTTCTTTTAGTCAGATCTGTTTAGCTTAGGTAGAAGCCACTCAGCAAAGCAGAGCTCTGTATTGATATATATCTCTGTATATGTATCTCTGTGGTTATATACAAATACAATACTAGGGGCATTTTCATGAATAATTCTGCATGGAATCCTAAACAATTTAGAAAAAAAAATCAATAGATCTTAAGAAGCTACAGTTAATTGTGCTCATATGTGATGTGATTGCTAATTTAGTCAATTTACTCATAACTCCAGCAAGCTATTCTTTTATTAATAAGAAGTTTGTTTTACCCTGGGGGATATTTGAGTACATCAACAGACCCTTGAACTAAGTCACACATTGCTCCTGGGAAGAATTGATGGGTGACAGGTGACTATTTATCAAAATATATATACTTGCCATTTGGTTTTACCTCCATAATCTCAGGTTCATCGTTTTTAGACAAGGTGTAAAATAATCCTGGGGCATTTGAGCAGTCCAGTCCTGGGATGTAGAACTTGCTGTCAACTGTTCTCCCTGCATGGAAGATGTATGTGTTTCTCCTATTTTTTTTGATGTTAAAGTCAAGGGAAATAGGATAGGAATTGAGTTTTACTACTTTATCTAAAATCTTCCCATTTACTATATTAAAAATTAAGTATTTTTTATTTAAAAAAATGTTTATAAGCTTTCCATTCCAAATATGAATATGTTCATGTAGATCTGTCTGCTGGTTGTAGCAAATTATCTTTGAATGAGTGACCAACAGATGGTACTATTTCTCCCATGGTTATAATACACTTGTCCAAGAATCAAGGATTGTAAATGAACAGAAAGGATTGAATTAAAAAAATCAGCCTCAAAGCTCTTACCTGGTAGCATTCTTTACTAATAATTTTAAGGTTAAAAGTCATCAAAAGGCACAGGTGAACCTAAAGAGGGATGTGACTTCCTGTGTGTCTGTCCGGGTCTCTCCTTCCAGCATCAGGCATATTCTGTCCCAGAGAAACTGGTGATGTTTCCGGCAAAGTGTGCAGGTCACCTCACACTTCAGGACATGTTTCATGTATCTGTATGATCTGTGCATTTATCGTCTATGTCCAAGACATGGACATTCTTGGAGAGTTTCATTGATAACGGCACTCTTCCTCAACAGTGTTTTCATTTATTTACCAGGAAAACATGGTACCACCTTGTTTGTAAGTTGATTTTAGACCACAGTCGTCCATCTTCTTTCTTTCCCCTCCCACCCCCACTCTATCCTTGCAGCTGACAGAGAAACTGGTCACAGGCCAAGCGCTTTCCTCCTTGCTCCCGGCTACAAGGTGGAAGCGGGAGTGGCTCCCTTCACTATTATACTTAACCTACCTGTAGAACTTTTGCTTCCCATGCCTATAATTTTGATGATTTTAGTTTCCAGGGAACTAAAACAACAACAACAAAAAAATGCTTCCAAGAGGGGAAACATAATTTCCCCTTTCATATTATATTGAAAGCTGAGAACGACACCTGTCTTAGGAAGCTACAATATTGGGGGAGGTGACTGATCCAAGTTACCATGGGAACTGGTAATGTTGCTGTGACATGTGGGGCAGGGAGGACTATGTATGGGACCAGGGGACCTTCTGGGGTGCTATATTCAGTAATATAAAGTAATCTAAAATCAGCAGGACCCCTGAGGTTTCAGAACCTTCAGAAAGGACCAGGTAACTAATTCTAATCCTCGAAGGTGCTCGATTTAAGGGGAACATGCAATGGTTTGTGAAAGAAGGAAGTTATGAACATTAACTTATAACCTATGGCAAATTAAAGAATTAGGACTGCACAGTTATATATATTTCTTCCATTTCTCATTATGTATTTATACATATAAACTATTTTTTCCCCTTCTTTCATCTTATAATTGTATATAAGGATTCCTGTTGGTGGTTAATTTTACCATTTAGTTAATTTACTTAATATTCAATTGAGACTGTGACTGAATTAGAGGAAGATTGACAGTGAAACTTTCAATCAAGGAATGAACAGAAGGATAGCTGGGATGTTGTGTCTCTTTGGGGGGATAGTATCTCAAAACGAGAATATTGTCATTTCTGTGAAGAATAGTTACATCTTATTATCTGATAGGGGATAAAGCTATTGTTTTTATAAGGATATAGATGCAAAACAGTCAAAAAGATGGACTTGCAGGGTGGTGCCTGTGGCTCAAAGGAGTAGGCTGCCGTCCCCATATACTAGAGGTAGTGGATTCAACCCGGCCCTGGACAAAAACTGCAAAAAAAAAAAAAAAAAAAAAAAAAAGAAAGAAAAGATGGACTTCCAGTTTTTACCTATTGTTTCTTAGCTCCATATTTACCCTTTCAGATTCTCCTTTGTGCTGGGACTGCAAAATACAAGGTGTCCATAAAGTTCGTGTGCACACTATTTTAAATTGCACATGAACTTTACGGCCTCCCTATTAGGTTCTATCAATGGAGGACAATAAAGAGGACTGGAAAATCCTGCTGAACTATGTTATTTCAGTTCCTATTTTATTTATTTATTTTTTAAAGAGATAATTTTTTTTAATTTTTAATTTTAATTTTAATTTTTTTTTTTTTTTAGAGACAGAGTCTTACTTTGTCGCCCTCGGTAGAGTGCTGTGGTGTCACAACTCACAGCAACCTCCAGCTCTTGGGCTTAGGTGATTCTCTTGCCTCAGGCTGTCTGAGTAGCTGGGACTATAGGTGTCCACCACAGCACTCAGCTATTTTTTGTTGTTGTTGTTAATTGCAGTTTGGCTGGGGCCAGGCTCAAACCTGCCACCCTCGGTATATGGGGCCAGCGCCCGATTCACTGAGCCACAGGCACTTCCCTTGAGTTTGTATTTTATAATGTGGCTTAGGCATCTTGTTAAAAATGGCTACCTACGAACTCTCCCGTCTCTCTTTCTAAGTCCCTATAAAAATAATGAAAAGATGAAAACACATGTTATCACTGGCAATGAAGACTGTATCACCTTATTGTCAGAACCTGAGGGATTTTCAAAATGAATTTTATCAAGGCTGATGAAATAAGAATAAAGTTCGATCAATGACCTAGTCATGCTCTGTAGCCTGAGTGGAGGCCCCGCCCCACTGGAATGTGGAAGACCCTTGGTTCCTTTTCCTCACAGAATCTAGTTTTTAATGATGGTAATAAGAAGTTTGATGTTTTTCTAACTCCCAATCCTTTATAAATTGCCTGAATTTTTTTCCCTTAAAACATTTGAACTTTTTATTTATATCTGATGCTTTGAAGTTGCACAATGATTTATTTTGGTGCCTTGATTTTTATTATTCAATTTACAAGTCACACACTGGGCACTTTGTTTTTTCATATTGATTTATTGAAATTTTTATCTATTGTCTTTTTTTATTAAGTCTTTTGTACATAGATCATAAATATATTTATGCCACTTACAGTGTGTTGATTATTTGTGCAATAACTTTTAGATAAATATCTAGATACAGAATTGCTGGTAGAAAGAACATGACTGATAACATTTTGAAGATATAGAGATTGTCATTGCTACTTTGTCCTTCATAGAGGTTGTTGATTGTATATTGTACTTTTTATTTTTTATTTATTTATTTATTTATTTTTTGCTATTTTATTTTATTTTATTTATTTATTTTTTTATTATAGATAAAAATATGCACCATTGTTGCTGCTATATTATCTTTCATAGAGGTTGTTGTTGCTAGATTGTCTTTAAAGAAGTATTACAACCTTCATAGAGGTTGTCTCAATGCACTTTTTTTATTAATATTAAATCATAGCTGTGTACATTAATGCGATTATGGGGCACCATACACTGGTTTTATAAACAGTTTGACACCTTTTCATCACACTGGGTAACATAGCCTTCCTGGCATTATCTTAGCTATCGTGTTAAGACATTTATATTCTACATTTACTAAGTTTCACACGTACCCTTGTAAGATGCACCACAGGTGTAATCCCACCAACCACCCTCCTTCCGCCCATCCTCCCCCCTCCCTCCCATCTCTCTCCCTCTTCCCCATATCCTTAGGTTACAACTGCGTTATAGCTTTCATATGAAAGCCATAAATTAGTTTCATAGTAGGGCTGAGTACATTGAATACTTTTTCTTCCATTCTTGAGATACTTTACTAAGAAGAGTATGTTCCAGCTCCATCCATGTAAACATGAAAGAGGTAAAGTCTCCATCTTTCTTTAATGCTGCATAATATTCCATGGTGTACATATACCACAATTTATTAATCCATTTGTTGATTGATGGGCACTTGGGCTTTTTCCATGACTTAGCATTTATGAATTGGGCTGCAATAAACATTCTGGTACAAACATCTTTGTTATAA
>CAUYPK010169856.1:0-51572 GCA_963574355.1 Loris lydekkerianus
GGCTATAACCCAACTATACCACAAGACTATGAGGAAAGGACCAAGGAAGGGGAAGGGAGGGGGGAGGTTTGGGTGGAAGGAGGGTGATGGGTTGGGCCACATCTATGGTGCATATTTTTATCTATAATAAAAAAAAAAAAATTACTTTCTTAGGAAATTTCAATCATGTAATACATTATTTTAACCATAGTCATTGTGCTACATAGTAGATAACTAGAGCTTATTAATTTTATAACTGAAAATTTGTATCTTTTCATCAATATCTCCTGTTTTCTACTATGTCCCAGCCTCTGGATAACCACCATCCTACTCTTTGTTACTGAGAGTCTGATCATTTTTTTTTGTTTGTTTTGTTTTGTTTTTATTTTTAGATTTCACATCTAAACGTGATCATGTAGTATCTGTCTTTCTGTTCCTGGTTTATTTTACAAAGCATGCTTCTCCCCAAGTTCATCTGCATTACTGTGTATGGTGGGACTTCCTCCTTTTAAAAAACTAAATCGTATCCTTTTGTGTGTATGTATATATGTTTATACATGGATGTATGTGTGTGTATATAATGATATACAAATATATATGGATGTGTCTCTATTTATTAATAGGCACAGATAATCTATATATGTTCTTTATCTATCCATTTGTTGTGGACCTTGGTGGTTTCCTTATCTTGTCTACAGTGAGCATTGGGGTGCTAATATTTTTTGGTATTTCTTTGAGGTGTACAAAGAATCCCTTCTCTCCACATCTTCTGTAATACTCACTGTATTTTCAACTTTTCCTAATAGCCAAGTGATATTTTATTATGGTTTTGATTTTTATTCCTCTGATGATTAGTAATATTGATCACTTTTCCATATATCTTTTGGCCATTTGTATGACTTTGCTGGTCCTTTTTAAAAATGACATAGTAGTATAATGTTGGTGAATTTCAAATATTTATATTTGAAATATAGATATAGATATATTTGTTAGGTTTAACTCATACAATGTAGTGTTTTTATAATTATCAAAGTTGAATGTATTTTATAAAATAAAGTAGAATCACAGAGTTTTTTATTAAAGAAGAGTTATTGTAACAGGGCTGTTGACTGAATAGACTAGCTTTTGGATAATTTAATGAAAGAAGAGACAGCACTACCCAATTTTCTAGGTTTATTGATCCTCTGACCTTTGACCTATAGCCTCTTGCTTTGGTAATAGGAGAAATTGAGGATGCTTTATAACCCAGGTCAAGAGTACTGGCTCGTATTTCTCCAACACTTGATTCCTATGTGAAATCGATATTCCTTTTTTCATCCCTCTTCATGTTTCATGTTTCTTGGCTTTATTGATGTAATTTTAGTCCCCTCTTTCCTAAACCATATGTGTATCTTTTTGGTCTAATGAACAAAGTGTAAAGTTCAAGTTTTTAAATAATATTTATTTGCTGTGTAGATCAACAACTGGAACTAGTCTAAAGCTAAGCAGAGGTGTAGATAATAATGAAAGGAAGTGTTTAGACTCCACCCTTCAGAGCGTTGGGGAAAGTGTAAGTCTCTTACCAGGGCAGACTGAGATTCTAAATATATTGTCTATAAAAAAGTTGTCTTTTATCTAACAAATGAAAACAATATAACTTAATTGTTTGTACCTGTATATTAATCTGAAATTTAAAAATGTTCTTAAGTATTGAGCAAAGAAAAGGCAAGCTGCTAAAATCACTGAACAACAGACTATAAGATTATAGACAAATGTCTTAAAACAAGGCAGAGGGAAATTATTATAGTCAAGATTTTTGTTTCCAACTAATATGTTGTTCTCCATGATGTTGGTGATTAAAATGGAAAAAAAAAAAAAGAATACAAGTTAAAGGATTGTGGTGCAGATTAAATAAGGTTAAATAACCTACTATGCAATACTGGTACATACGTTTCTTGTTCTTTCTTTGCACCAAACCACCTGGTGGGATATTATCTCATAAATAGGAAGTAAATGCCAACATTTCAGGTATATTTACAGAGTCCTCCTGTGACATCTCTTTTTTTTATAATCTACACATACATAATCTAATGAAATACACAGCACATACCTTGCAGTAAGCTCTCTTTTGTAAGTGTGGTTGACACTACTTTACCCACCACCATCTTGAAAGGATCCTTACATATTGGTTCTGATCCCCTGGTTAGTAAGAAATATAAGGAGGAGTGGGGTGGGGGAGTAAAAATAGTACTTTTTCTCAAATGAGAAGAGGCTGGATGATTTCAATGAAATTAAGTCATATGCCTTCCCATGTTCTTTGCTTAATCTTTTGGCATATGACTTATATCAAACAAAATTACTTATGCTGGTCTAAAATGTGTCTTCATCATTGAAGAGACCAAATTCAATGCAACAATTTAAAATGTCTACATTCAATGCAACAATTTAAAAAATGGAGGAAGTTAATCACCAAATTAAGTACATGATTGGTTTTCATTTTCATTGTGCAGAATCATCAAGGCTCTTAGGATATGTGACTGATCATTTACGCCAATCAAAATTAGATGGGCTTTTAAATTGAAAATTATAAAGGCAGAGAATGTGATATATTGGGGTAAAATTTTCTTAGCTGATTATAATAGTCCACTAAAATATGATTTATAAATATGTGTTTTTACTATGTGACCATAATTCTTTCTTTTGAGTATGTATATAAGTAATTCTGTAGTAGTTATCTTTAATAAAACTAACCCTCAATTTGCATTTGGCACATACATGTACATGATAATATTTTAAACCTATTGCACATTATTTGATGTAAAGTAACTCTAGTTTCTATGTGTAAAATAATAAAGAAAAGCAAATGTTGCTACCAGGGGAAGATACCTCATGGTGCTTCTGTAAAAGTATTAACTTTTCAAATATTTCACATTTGAAAGCGTTTTTTTGTTTGTTGATCAACTGCAATACTAGCCTGTTTTGGGTTAAAACTGCCGTACCCTGCAATTCATCAAAAAATATACATAATTTTAAAACTTAGTTTATAGTTCTATCAACAATAAAATCTGATAAACTACTTTAATGTCCAGGGATGTGAAATCTGTGATTTTAATTACAGGAAATTTTGTTAGAATATACACACATGAAGAATTTCAGAAAGTTCATCATTGGGTCCAGATTTTGTGGAATTAGATTTTCTGTTTGGGCTTATTTTTGTGAAGTGCAAAGTGCTGTCAGAGCCAGTGGTGGCAAATGCTGTCCTTTGCTGTCACAGGCTTCTTATTTCCTTCCCTTCCTGGGAACTAGAGGTGAGTGAATCTACAAAAGCTCTAAGTTTTAATTTATATTTTCTTTCTATTTACTTGTGTTATCCAGACATATACAAGAAATTCAATAATTGCTATAATTACTAAACAGCAAGTTTGAACAAAATAGTCTGCATTACTATCTGCATATAATTGACATAAATATGATTCTACAAACCTTTTTCTATTGAATGATGCTTACATGGTTGGATTATCATAATGTTTTCATATACATGTGCACACACATAGAGCAGAGTATTCCTACCTACAATTTCATTTTCAAATCTTCCTTATCTCAGTCAATGGTGCTGTGGTTAAATTGCTAAGGCAAAGAAACAGAAATAAGCAAATGAAAAGTAGACACTATCCTAAATCCTCAAGTTCTCTCATCTCCCATAGTCAACATTAACTTGTGCTATAATTTGTACCCTAAAGTATATTTGAAACCAATTTATATTTTTACTATCTTGATTGTCAATGTCCTAGTCCAAGCCGTCATCACTGCACTTATGCAGAAGAACCTTGTCAGGTCTCAGTACTCAGGTTACAAAATACATTAAAAAAAATGTATCTGGGGTGGCACCTGCGGCACCTGGCGTATGCGCCAGCCCCATAACGCCCGAGGTGGCGGGTTCAGCCCTGGCCATAAACTACAAAAAAAAAAAAAAAGAAAAGAAAAGAAAAGAAAAGAAAAGAAAAGAAAAGAAAAGAAAAGAAAAAGTATATGCCTTACTATTTAAAATTTCAATATCATCTGAGTTAGAAATTAGATAATTAAAGAATAAACTCTAATTTTCATAATCCTCACTTGCAATAGACAAACTCTGAAATATGTAAGTTATAAAGCGTTAGTAAAAACACTGCTAGTAGATAAAATTTTAAATTACTTGGATTTATTAAATCCTGAAAATTATGAAGGATCTGGACAAATAATGGTGTTTATTTAGCAACAACTCTAAATTTCAAATGTTTAGCTATTAAATATTTGTATATCCAGTGACTTGACATGCTTTTTAATTGTATTCCATTTTGTGGCTCTCATTTTTTGCTGTCTTCTTAACCAAAATAGTCGTGTTCAAATCAGTACCAAGTCTAACCAGGGCAAGGGATCTCTGCCAATTATCAGAGGAAATATTATCATATTCCTCTTAAACTTCCTTTAGACCTCCTAAGAGCACTACTGATTATGGGGACATTTTATAAGTAGGATTCATATGCGCCACATAGAAATGAGAATTATATTTGCAAGTTTGAGTAACTGCCTTGAGGAACCTTTGTAGTCAACCTGCTGGCTGAAAAGTCTGCAACAGAAAGGGAATTGAAAATAAGATTAAAAGAAGCTTTACATGTGAGAGATGTGGTGAGAGGTTAACTAATTCCCTTGGTTTTCAAAAGGTCAATCACACAGGAGGTAAACAATGAAAGTTAAAATAATTGGCTATCACTAATACCAAAGTGCCAAGGTATAGCAAAGCTGGATAGCTCTCTGCATGAGAAGAAAATCCTGGAGCTTAGTTTAAGGGATCTTCACGTTTTCTGCAGGCTAGAAGTCTCTTTCGTTAATAACTTAGCCATGCTGGAGCATCTGTAAATATATGCACATAAACAGAATTGAAGTATTAGTTTGCGTCTAGCAAAATTCCAAAAGTATTTGCAGATAAAAAATCTATTTCTAAATTTTATATCATTCTATAATTTTACAAGGATAAAAAAATAATACTATGTAGCAGATATTTTGATTGCTTATTAATTTTATCTTTCCTTTGCCCCACTTCTCTTATTCTGGCAAAACGTATATCTCATTCAGATATTTATCCTCCATCTGCCACAATTTCCTCCATGCCCAGGCCCAACTTAATCAAGAGATACACACTTATTTTTCAAACCTGACTCAAAATTGTAATGACCCGAGGGCTTTTAAAAATTAATAATGCCTGGGTCCTCTCATGAGAGATTATGATTTAATTATTTTGAGCAGGCTAACACGTATTTTTTACTGGAAAACTTCCATGTGATTCTGAAATGTGGCCATGATTAACAACCAAAAACCTAGAGAACGTTATCATGGAAATGTTATTTCTTTGTCAGTGACTGTCTTAGTTACAGGCACATGTCTAATTTCTAGTCAATGAGATATGACACGAAATCCACTTATGGGACTCTGGGGAATATCTTTCTTATTTTTGAGAAAAAAAAAAAGAAAGAAAAAATACAGGATTAAAGAGTTCATTTAAAGTCACTAGATATTATTCCCAAGGCAACAATATTGTGACCAGGAAGTGATCAAGTCTGAGAGAAATCACAAAGCAAATTATAGAAAAGTAGAAGAATGGAAAGAACTTGATTCTTGAGGCCAAAATGAAGCAACTCTAGAGTTACTAGACACTTAGAATTCTGTGGGTGGTGAATCACTTTCTTCCTGCTTAAGTCACTTTATTAGCAGCATATTCCTGTTAATCTAAGTGTTTGATAAAATCCCGACAATTTATTAGATCCTTAAAAGAATAAAGCTTACAAGTCTTCCATCACTCAGTAATTATTTGTTGAGCTCTTACTACTCTGTGCCAAGAACTATTTTAATCACTGAGTATACAGTGGAGAATAAAATAAAGTAGAGAACTTTGTTCTTATGGACTTACTTTCTAGTGAGGGGAATAATGATTGTGATAAATAATTAAAGTATACTGCTTGATAGATAAGGATAAGTAAGAAAGGGGAAATCCAAGTGCACCAGGGCGTAGGAAATGCTGAAAGGTTGAGCTTCTGTGGTAGAAGTGTCCACCCATTCTACCCCCTGACTTAGCTCACCTTTAGCCTGAGTAAGAAGATGGTTTTTGAATAAATATTTAAAGGAAGCAAAGGAGATGTTTGTGTGGCTATGAAGCTGGAGATGAGCAACTTGGAAGATTCTAATCAGGTGTATGCCTGACATGTACAGCAAGGAGGCCGGTATTGTTGGAAGTAGTGAGTGGGGAGAAAAGCAGGGATGAATTATGTCGGTAAGGGGGAGCTAGATGGTACAGAGCCCAGTAACGCCAAGGACTTGAGCAGAGAACCACTGAAAGCTGTTGATCAGAAAGTAGTATCAACATGATCCTACTTGTCTTTTAACAGATCATTCTAGATGTACTTTTAAAAATGGGGGTTAGGGATGAGGGGAAGTAAAAGAGAAGTGGACTATTTATGAGCTGTATTAATCTGAGGGAGAGACATGTCTTGGTAAGGTTATTGCAGCAAAAGTGTTAGGAAGTGATTAAATTCTGAACACAATTCAGGAGTGCAGCCATGGATGTCAGCATTCCATCAAAGAGTATGTATAATTTTTAGATAACAAACTTCCAAACCAGAGAGATTAATTATGATTACATGTATTTTTATTTCTCTTAATTATAATAGTCTAAACTACAGACTTACAGTAAGGCTTTCATACAGGTGCGAGCCTTAATCAGACTTCAATGAAAAAGGGAAACAATCAAAGAGCAAACTCTTTCTTAATACAGTGTCTTCAAGTTTTAGCAAGAATTCCACAGAATTCAGTTTCCCAACACATTTATTTCCTCATAACCAAGGCTTCTTACTATTTTGTATAACCCATCCCCTCTTCAGGCATTCTTTTTGATTGTCTTCCAGTGTGAAAAGTGTCTCCAAGTTCAGAGTAGGATATTAGTCACATTTTTCAGGAGCATTCTAAATTTAAAACATTTTAAATTACCATTCAATATTGTTCTCATCTTTTATTTTAATTTAGAAAAATAGATTCTTATTTCTTTTTAGAAAGAGTAAGACTCTATCCTTACAATTCCTCAGCTAGGTTAATTTTTTTTAATTTTTATTTTATTGTAATTGTCAATTTATAATTTCATTTTTGGGATAAAAGTGACGTCACTTATTATGAAAACAATGTAGAACAATGAAATCAAAATAATTAACATATTCATAACCTCAAATACTTACCTTTTTTTGTAATGAGAACATTTGAAATTTATTATCAGCAACATCAAAATGTACATTATTAATGATTTTCACCATGATATGCAGTAGATATCAAACAAAAAACTTATTCCTTCTGAAATTTTAAACCTTTTGAACATTACCTCCCTATTTCTGCCACTCTCCTCAGCCTCTGTAACCATGATTTATCTCTGCACCTACAGGTTCAATTGTTTTGGATTCCACTTATGAATGAGAATATGCAATATGTATTTTTTTGTTGTTGTCTTATTTCACTCAGCATAATGTTCTCCAGTTCTACCCATATTGCCAAAAAATGATAGAACTTTTTTATAAGGATGATTAATAATCCACTGTGTATATATACCACATTTTCTTTATCAATTTGTCTGATGATGGACACTTAGATGGTTTCCTTAAGTTGGCTATTGTGAATAGTATGGCAGTGAATATGGGAGTACAGACATCTGTTCAGCAGCTGATTTAAAATCTTTTAGATAAATACCCAGAAGGGGGATTACTAGATCATGAAATTCTATTTTTAGTGTTTTGAGAAAGCTCCATCCAGTTTTTAATGGCTGTGTTAATTTACATCCCACCAACAGTATATAAGGATTCCCTTTTCTTCATATAGAATATATTTTATCTTGGAGCTTTGTAACAGGGTTTTTGATATTTTCATGTGTGAAAAATTTCTCCCTTAAATATACGAAATGATTATTTAAAATGAAAATTCTTCACAGCCTCAATATCAGACATTATAATCAATAGTTGTTCAAAGCTAACTGGAATTCAGGAAACAATTGCATAAGGAAATACATTTTTAAAGGGTTAAAATAGTTTTTCCTTTATATATCTACTAAATCTGACTATTCACAGTATCCTCAAAGGAAATCGCAGTAACCTCCCAAGGCATAGATGATAGCCTACAAATCAAATCTTAATTCCGACTTGGTGGTTTACCTTGGATAGAAATAATTTCTATCATTTTGAGTAAATAAACAGCTTATAGAATACCATGCACGCCAAGAATGTAATATCAATAGATTTACTAATTAACACATGAGTGACTTAGAATTTACTTATTCATCAAATAAAAAGCTGAGTATACAATTTGGTCTAGGCTAAAGTTTTCCGAAAAAAAAAAAAAAATGTGTACTAATGACAAAGAGTGAGGTGGTGTATTTTTTGCAGTCATATAGAACTGTTGCACTGCCGCGTTTAGACATGGACCTGGGCAGTAATCTAGCTCAGAGATAGGCAAACAATTCTATGGTTAAAACTTGGCACAGGGCAGTGTCTGTGGCTCAAGGATAGGGAACTTTCCCCATATACCAGGGGTGGTGGGTTCAAACCCAGCCAAAAACTGCAAAAAGGAAAACTTGGTGCTCTGTTTACTCTCTAGGTAAATAATTTTTAATTTTTTACAAAAAAGTATTTGCTGATTCCTAGTCTCATCTATTATTGAGTCCAAAATATGATTTTGGTTTCAAATTCATGAATATGAAGCCTGGAAGTGACTCCAGAAGTTCATACTACACGTTATGCCATTGCACTCTTGAGCTGCCTCCTCTTTGAAATCTCCCTGGGCCCTCTTTTATATGGTCTAGAAAGTTGGGAGTTTGTTTCCCTACCCTATTGTACATTTCTGTGACTGTGTGTGTGTCTAGAGCCAAGTAATGGGAAGACACAGAAAAAAAGCAATTAATATTGCCCATGGTCCTGGTAGGGCAGTTTTTCTGGTTAGAGAAAAGACACTTCTTCCTCAGCATGTCAGGCACTGGCTCAGTGGTCATTGCTGTGATCGTCACCACTGCCACCATCATCACCACTGCTACCTTCCACTGTGAGATTAACTGATAACTGAGTATGGATAACAAAACAAAACAAAGAAAGAAAACAACAGATGATTTCTATCACTTTCCCTCATCTTCAGAAGTTCTTTTCTGATTTTCCTGATTTTGAGACCACAAAATGAGGAATTTTCTTCAAGCGTCTTCTGTTCTTACCTACCGTATACATCCAGGCTTCTGGTTTCTATTGAGTTTTGGCCTGGAGCTTTCAGAGGGGTTAGATGGGAAACTTGGAAGACTCTCCACAGTTTTGGGGTTGCTTCCAGTTGTTTTTTTATCCCCAAATCTCCTGAAAATGACAACTTCACTGAGTGTTCACATAACTGCTCCTGAATTTTGTCAAGTTCATAGCTGCATTCTGGGGAGGGTAAAAGAAGTTTAGTCTATATTGCCCAACAATAAGTACCAACTTTATTCAGTGTTTTGTTTTGTTTTTTCCCCCCAACTCAAATAGTGTATTTGTAATGGTGCACACACCAGCTTGCTAACCTGATTGGGGATTTTTTCCCCCTCCATGGAGGTATCTCCTAGATTTTCATTCCTTACTACCCAAATGCCATCTTATGCAGTGGGAGAAAGAAAACCACAGCTCTGTTTCTGAAACAGTTCTTCAGTCTCAAGTAGACAAAATACTATTTGACCCCCCAGAAGCAACTGCAAAATATACTGTTGGGTCTTAACTCCTTCTTGAAAATATCATTCAGTTTTATACTATCTCTGAGTCTACTTTTATCTTAAATTTGTTTATCCTAACAATCCAAAAATATAATTAAATAATATCAGATCTACTAAGTTGATTTTCTTCTTTTTAAAGACAGTTTTTCTTATATTTGGGAAGACTTTCAAGGAGGATTTGTTTCAAAGGACATAATCTTTAGCTCCTATTATGCTTTTTAATCCCCTTCCCACTATGAGGGCCTAGACCTAAAATCTTCTTTTCTTATGTGATTGACAAGCAGGAGCAGAAAACACAAAATGTGCCTACATAGATAACTATGAGAAAGTAGTAGGTTAAAACAAAAATATGATCCAATCAACAGTATGTGAAATACCAGAAGTAATTCAACATGTAAACATCTCTTGAGTAATTGTCTATCTTGATAGGAACTAGAATTTCAGTCAATGTAAAATATTAAATCTGTTTTGATATCCGAAGAGTGTCATAATTTTCTCTACTCATGAGGAAGGAATTTTTTTAAAAAGTACTTTTTCCTATAAATTAAAGAAAACAAATGTTTTCAATCTGTATATCAAATCTCCATATTTTCATTTCAATACACTGTGCCCCAGTAAATTTCTTCATCGTGATCTTCAGTTGGCAACTTATTTCCAAGGTATGTGCATAAGATTAGAGTTATTTCTATTATAGGCTTAAAAACCTAGTGAACACAGAATATAATTCTTTTACTTTATAGAAGTACAACTAATTATGTAATTATAAAAACAAATTTTGGAAGAAATCTCTGTCAAAGAAAACAGAGTAATCAGTAGTCAAAGACTCAAATAGGGATGATGTTAGTGACTTTGCAAAGAGCCTCGCTAGTGGTATCATTGGCAAGATTATTAAAAAATCAATGATGCTTTGATTCTTAGTGATCTTAAACTAAACTTAATTGTGTTGTTTAGGTACATTCCTAAACTCTTATCTGATTGATTTAAGTATTCCCAACTCTAGAGTACATGTTAAACCCAATCAGCAGCATGATTGGTGGAAGTTATAAATGAAGAATAGATTTAAAGTAAATTAAAGGCATCGCTTCTCCACTTTTTGGCTAAGATCAGGTGTAAAGTAAATTAAAGGCTATATATACAAGTGGTTCTCAACTGTCCTAATGCCACAGCCCTTTAATACAGTTCCTGTGGGTTGCAATCCACAGGTTGAGAACTGCTCCTGTATACAGAATTAGCTGACAGTGGATCTTGCATCTGTGTATTACATATTATATTTAGCTTCATGCCTGAAACTATAAAACTTCAGAAAGAAAACAGAGAAAAGCACCTATGTTACTTGAGTTTTGCAATGATGTTTTCTAGACATGAAACCAAAATCTTAACCCATAAAAGAAAAATTGCTAGCATAGACTTTATCCAAATTAAATCTCTTCTAAAGACCCTGTTAAGAGGATAGAAAGACAAATCGCAGACTATCATGAAATATTTTCAAACCATATTTGATTACAAATGTGGTATCTGAAATATACAAATAAATCACTCTTTAAACTCAATCATATGAAGTAATAAAATATGAGTAGGCAAAAGATTTGAATAGATATTTCATCAAAAAAAATAAATAGAAAGATAGCACTGAAAAAGATAAATAGGCAAGTAGTCTCATGAAAAGACGCCATCAGTAGACAATAGGGACCTGCAAATTGAACTACATTTTGATTTATTTTACACCTGCTAAAATGGTAAAACTTAAAGACCGACTACATGTAGCTAAAGATGTAGAGTAAGCATAACATTCAAACACTTAGAAAAATAATTTAATAGCCTCTTAAATATTGAAATGTTACTTACTATATGATCTAGTCATTGCCCTTGTAGGTATTTACTCAAGAGAATTAAAAGTGTGTGTTTCATATGGAGACTTCTCCACAAATGTCCAAAGCAGCATTATTTGCTTGAATTTATTTGTTTATAAATTCAATAATAACATAACATATAACCAATGACCCAGTTTTTGGTATTTTGTTATAACAGCCCACAAGTAAACCAAAGCAAAGAGCATTTGCATAAATCACCAAATTGATTAAATTACCAAAAAAAGAACATTCAAAAATGAAATTATCATATTTATAAATTTAAAAACTTACAAAAATTGTTTTAATCTTTTAAGTGATAGAATTATGTGTGTGCTGTGTGATAGTTGAGGGATCTAAGTTTAAACTATGTGACATTTCCATTCAGTTGTTTCTGAGACATACTAATGCTATAGTTTACACACGTTATTGCTTTATTATAGGCTTCATCTGGGCTGGGATTTTTTACTGTTTCATGTGGGGAATTCCTAACATCCAGCATTGTTTCTGGCACATAGTAAATGATACATGTGTAATACATTTTTATTTTGACCTCCAAGACTGTTGATATTGAGCACACATTTTCTATTGTGAATATGGTAGTAAAAAAATTTAAATGCATCTGCAAACTAAAAGATTATGAAAAAATGTCAAATTTCTTTTTAAAAATACCCATAATATTTTTTCTGCAAGTATTTGTTTTCCTAATTTAATTTTTCAAATTTTATGTTTTGTTGTCTACTTATTTTAATAAAAGATGAAACATAAAGGAAATAGAACATTAATATTTTAATAGCCATTTTAGAAAATTTGTCTTTTTTGGTCTCTTCTCTCTGTAGTAAATTCAGATTCTGGGGACCCAAATCATTACAAACTCTTTCAGACACTCTGGGAAAATACTCCAGGAAAATTTATTTTGAATGGGCACTACTCTTATACACAACACTTATTTTTCTTGGTGTTTTTGCAGGAAGGAGTTATATTTCTTTTGTCTAAAATTACCACTCACAGACACAGTCTTCTTTTATGCTTTAACTTGAAAGCTTTATCAGAGGTTCAAAAACTGTCTGCGCCTATTTTGAATTTTATACTTCTATTAAAATGCAGTTTTGGAGGACAAGTGAGGATGGCACTGGATTTTAGGCAGCTCATTAATTCTTTAAAACTAAATATAATATATTGGGTGAAGAGTAAATTATTTCCTCCGAGAAAAGAACACATACCTTTGTTAGATGTTTTGAATGAATTTGCGTTCCACTGGTAAAATTGTTTTTGAATTACTAGTTTGCAATATTTTTATGTCCAAATAATACAACTATGATTAGATGTTTATAACCAAGCTGGCTGACTAGAGGTACCTGGCCCTCACGACTTTCCACAAAAAAAAAAAAAAAAAAAACTAAACAAATATATTTTAACTAAAGTGACAGAATAAAGAAGCTGGAGTAGACTAACGGGGTGCTGATATTACTGTGGAGCATGGAAGTGCAGGATGGAAGTATAGTGAAGGGAGCAAAACACCCTGTATCGGCCACCTTGTGTCCTTGGCCAGAATCAGCTCAGAACTAGAAGGGACTTCTGATGGGAAAAAGTTAAGCTGTAGGCCCACAGCAGAACTATTACTGATGCACACCTACAGTTCTTACAATAAGAAAGACCCCACAGTCCTCACCAGCTTTGGGCCCAGTTTAGAAAGCTGCCTAGAATTCATACCACTGTATTGCTTCAGGGTAGGAGCCTATAGTGTAAACTTTTAAAACTCCATAGCCCAAGTTATAATGGCACAGTGCTATCTAGAAACTGGACACAATGGTAAAGTATGTCCTGCTTTGTGGCCAGTAGCCAGAGCATTGTTGCATCCTTCCTTCATATTTACACTAGTAGCTTCAGCACTGTAGCCCAAACTGCTCAGAACCTAGGTCCTCCAGAATGCACAAAATTCCAGTGTTTAAGCCTATGTGTTACTGTATTCCCTAAGAAATGGACAATCCTGCACAATAAGAAAGCTAACTCCAGACTGATCACTGGTGGGCCTGCCTCAGAGCCAACTGACCCACTGCACCCATACATGTCTGTATTGATGACTGGACTGGCAACAGTAACCTCCCCATGAACTCACTCCAAAGTCAATAGACCAGCTGCATCTGAGTGTACCTGGCCAACAAATCAGCACAGGAGGTCTACCACCAACAAAACCACATCACTACTACCATTGACTCCTACATCCTAGACACTAATGCACTTAGACATTGCTGACATGGATTGCAACAGGAGAAAATGAAAGAGAACACTACTGCATGCACCCAGAATCAAAGAAAATGGATCACACCCAAATGATACCCTAGGACCCATTTAAATGAAAAAGACTCAAGTAAAATCAGAGAAAAATTCATCATATGTATGAGAAACTTAAAAACAATCATAGATGTTATTTAAAAAATGAATCAACAACAATCTTGGAGCTGAAGAATTCAATAAATGAAATAAAAAATATAAGTGAGAAACAAACTAGATCAGAGAAAGAAATAATTTCTGAAGATATACACACGTCTTTTGAACCCATTCAAAAGAAAAAATATATAAATGAGAGTAAAAACAAATGAAGAAAGCCTACAGGGTCTATGCAGCACCGTTAGACAAATATTCACATTATGGGATTTTAAGGGGATAACAGATGGAAAAAGGCATCTGTGCACACACACACACACACACACACACAAATCCATTTAATAAAATAATAACTGATAACTTTCTAATTACTGGGAAATATATGAACATTTAAATCCAGGAAGTTCAAACTTACCAAATACATTCAACTCAAAAAGGGCCTAGATAAACTGTATTATAATTAAACTCTTAGAAGTCAAATACAAAGAAAATTTCCAAAACAGCAGGAGAAAAACATCAAGCCACATATAAGAGAATCGTCATTTCTGCAGATTTCTCAGCAGAAACCTTATAGTCTAGAAAGGGACTGTAAGTGATGATGTGTATTCATATATTCAAAGGGCTGGAGAAAACCTGTCAGCCAAACAGAAAACGTGTCCAGCAAAGAAAAGTAAGGGCAACAAGCAAATGTATTCTTCATAAATGAAGAAGAAATAAAGTTCTTCTCAGATAAGCAAAATCTAAGGTGGTATATTGCAACTGGACCAACCTCATAAAAAATGCTTCAGGGAGTGCTACAACTGAAAGTGAAAGAACAATAATTGCTATCATGAAAACACATGAAACTGTAAAGCACATTAGTAAAGACAAATTCATAAGCAAGCACAAAATGCTTCAATAATGTAATAGTGCTATGAAAATTTTTCATTCCTCTAACATGAAGGTGAAGAGTCAAAATGGCCAAAATAACAACAGCCACCATCAGTGGACAAGGAACACACAATATATAAAGATGCAAATAAAGACAACAAAAATATAAGAAATCAGGGAAGGAAAAATACTTAACCTATTTTTTATGCAACCAAAGCTAAGTTGTTATTAGCTTAAAAAAGTTTCTTATAAAGCAGGACTCCACATTAGCCTTAAGGAAAGAAATTACAACGGATATACAAACAAGAAAGAAAGAATTCAAACTTTACCACCACACAGAACCACAGAACTAAAAAGGTAAAAAAGAGAGAAAGAAAGGATCAAAATCTGCAAAATGATTAGAAAAACAATGCCAGCCCTGAACTATTGATAAAAACTTTGAATGAAAATAGATTACATCACACGTACTCACTATTAAATTGGAACTAACTGATGAGCACACATGTGCACAGAGGGAAGCAAAACTTAAAAGATGGGAAAAAAACCTACCTGACAATTAAAGTTAATAACATCTGGGTGATGGACACACTTATAACCATGCATTACAAAAATGTTATATTGCACTTATAATCAAGCATTATAAAAATGATCCATGCAATCGAAAATATTTGCACTTTATAAAATTTGAAACAAAGAAAAGAGAAAGCTAGAAAAAAAATGATTACAAAACAATTAGGAAAGAATTTCAAAATCTTACAATTTGGTAGAGAGGTGTGGGGAAAAGAAAGAGGAGTCGATTTATACCATTAAAGTTAATTGGGAATTTGGCCAGCAAGAATTCTACCACTGAACCACCCATACACTTTAATTGGGAATTTGGGAAAATCAGAATGGGAGAGCTTATTGTATATTATTTTTCTTGTGTTTATTTATTTAATTACTTAACTTTTGATCACATTTCATTTTTGTGTTTTATTATATTACAAATAACTTGCATTATAAATATGATGTAATCAGAGAAGAAATAGGAAATGTGGTGACTGAGACCAGAGAAATACAAAGGATCATAAGAGACTATTATGCCAATTTATACACCAACAAATTTGATAATATGGAAAAAATGGATAAATTTATGGACATATGTAATCTACCAGATGTAATCTATAAAGAAAGAGAAAATATGAACAATCAATGAGTAAAAAATTGCATTAATTAAAGAAAAAAGTGTCCCATCAAAGAAAAGCTCAGGGAGACTGATGGATTCTTGGTTGAATTCTACCAAACATTTAATGATGAATTAATATCAATGTTTCTCAAGTTATTCTAGAAAATTGAAGACCAGGTAATATTTTCAAACTCTTTTTAGGAAGCAAAAATTACTCAGATACTGAAACTAGAGAAGAATAAAATAAGAAATTACATACCAGTATTCCTTTCTGATCTACATAAATGTAAAAATCCTTAAGGGTGGCTCAAAGGAGTAGGGCACTGGCCCCATATGGTGGAGGTGGTGGGTTCAAACCCAGCCCCAGCCAAAAAAACTGCAAAAAAAAAAAAAAAAAAAATCCTCAAGAAAAAAATGCTAGCAATCTGAATTCTAAAGTAAATTTAAAAGATCATTCAGTATGATCAAGTGGGGTTCATCCCAGGGAGACAAGAGTGATTTATCATATGCAAAACAATAATATGCCATAATTACAGAAAAAATAACAAAAACCACATAATCCCTTCAATAAATACAGGAAAATTTTATTAAGTCTAGAAGTAGGTACCTCAACAAAGGAAATCTATGACAGCCCAACAGCTAATATACTAAATGAGGGATAATGTAAAAGCTTTTTTTTTTAAGATCTGGTATGTGTATATGACATTGATATCCAATTTCACTACTTTTGTTTGCTACTCTGAAATTTCTAGCCAGAGCAATTTGGCAAGAGAAAAAAGTAAATGGCATCCAGACTGCAAAGGAGAAAGTAAAATTGCACCTCCTTACAGATCACATAATCTTATATATAGAAAACACCAAGACTTTATCATTTTTAAAAAATGGTGGAATTTAGAAAGAAATAAAGTTGCAAGCTACAATATCAATATACAAAAATCAGTAGTGTTTCTGTATATGTTAATAACAAACTATCTGAAAAAAATCAAGAAACTATTCCATTTACATTTGTTAGAAAAAATTCAGAATAAACTAAACCAGGAGATGAAATTTTTCTACTCTGAAAACTATAAAACATTGATATAAGAAATTGAAGAGGACACAAGTAAATAGTAATACATCTTGTGTTCATAAATTGAAATAATTAATATTGTTAAACTATTCATGTTATCAAAAGCAATTTAAAGATTCAATGTAATTTCTATAAAAATACCAATGATATTCATTCTTTGTAGAAACAGAAATAGCAACTCTAAAATTTTAAGAAACCAAAAAAGCCCTTAAGTACCCTAAGCAATCTTGAGAAAAAACAAAGACAAACAAAACAAAGCTGGAGGAATCACACTACCTGGATTCAAAACTTACTAAAAAGCCATACTAATTTAAACAGCATAATTTTGACATAAAAACAAACACAACTGTTTGAACAAAATAGAGAGACTAGAAATAAATCCATGCATCTCTAGCCATGGTTTTTTGACAAAATTTGTTAAGAGTACACAATAGAGAAAGGATAGTTTTATTCAATAAAGAGTGCTGAGAAAACTGGATATCCATATGAAGAAGAATGAAGTCGGACACCCATTTTTTACTTTATACAAAAATTAGCTCAGAATGGATTAAAGACACAAATAGAAGGCTTCAAACTCTGAAACTACTAGAAGAAAGCATAGGGGAAATAAACTTGTGGATAAGACCTCCAAAGCAAAAAAAGCATAAATAAGCAAAGAAGAACTACAGCAAAGTAAACCAGCTTCTGCTGAGGAAAGGAAACAGTTGCTGGAGTGAAGAGACAATCTACAAAATGGAAGAGAATATTTGCACTCTGTATTTGACAAGGACTCAAACAATCCAATAGCAATAAAAAAAAAAAAAATCTGATCAAAATTGGGGAAAAGATCATGCTATACATGTACATTTCCTAAAAAGAAGATATATAAATAGGCAACAGGTATTATGTATCAGACAAATGGCCATTAGTGGTAATTACCATGGAAATGCATATCAAAACCTCAGTTGAGATACCACCTCACTTAAATAAAAATGGCTACTATCAAGAAAAAAAAGAAGGATAACAAATGTTGGGGAAGATGTGGAGAGTAGGGAACCCTTATACACTGTTTATGGAAATGTAAATTAGTACAGCCATTATGGAAGACAGTACCCAATGGCTCAAAAAATAAAAAATAAAACTACTGGCTGTATATCCACAGGAAATGAAAAAAAACAAGGTTAAAGAGATATCTTCATTTTTATACTCATTGCTGCACTAGTAACAACAGTTAAGATATAAAAATAACCTAAGTGTGAAACAACAGATGGATGGTTAAGAAAATGTGGTGTGAGTATGCAAAAGAGAATACTATTAATATTTAGCCATAAAAAGAAGACAATCCTCTCAATTATGACAACAAGGATCAATCTAGAAGATATTAAGTGACATAATCAAGGCACAGAAACACAAGTATCACATTCTCACTCATCTGCAAAATCTAAAATGGTTCATCCCACAAAAGTGGTGAATAGAACAGTGGTTACCAGAGACAAGGGAAGATAGAACAAAGTGGAGGATGGGGAGTGATTGGTCACAGGGCACGAAGATGTAATTAGAAAGGAAGAATAAGTCCTGATTTTCTATCACACTGTAGAATGACCCTAGTCAATGAAATGATATTATATGTTTCAAAATAAGTGGAAGAGAGGATTTTGAATGTTCCCATCACAAAGCAATGATAAATGCATGAGGCAATGGATATACTAATTATCTTAATTTGAGCATTACATTATCTATGTATTGAAATATCTTATTGTACTCCATAAGTAAATACTATTATTATGTGTCAATAAAAAATAAAAATAATTTTTAAAAAGGATTGAATGTATTGTGATATTTAACTAATCATCATTCTTACCTTTCCTCAAATTGCAATTATTTGCATAATCCTTTGTAAAAATATGCACATTAACGAGGACAGCTGGGGAGGAATTAGGTAGCTTTGCAAAGACAACTCTAGGCTTGATGAATATTTTGAAAAATCCACTTAAAAAAGAATAAATGAGTAGAAAAAGAATGAACAATCACTCTGTTTTCTAGGTAGAGAAGAGATAGGAAATGGTGTAATTCTGGATCTTCTCTGCACTGTGGTTCTTGCTTTTATAGCTCCTAGTGTCATTTTTGGAGGGTTTGCCTCTGAAACTGGAAGTTCTTGATGGATGATGTTGATAGTACTGAACACACAAGTGGGTTTTTAACCTACAGTGAGTGTTCAAATAAAAAACAGATGGCAACTTCTTAGAAACTAAGTACATTCCTCAGGAGATAAAGTGGAGTATTAAAACATTTTAACATTGCACTGAGGCAGATTAATTAGGATAATTATGACTCTTCAAAGACATAAGGAAGGAGGTCTAAGACAACTTTACTTTGAATTGTAATGATCATGAAATTCCAAGTGGAAAAAGGGCAAAATGATCATTTTCTAAATGCCGTAATATTTACAATGGTGGTATTCAAGACTGAAAAGATGGTCTGATTCAATGTTTTATTCGAATACCAATTATATAATTAAAGAAGTAAAATCAGGTTGTCTTTACTTCACATGAAAGGTGGTAAAGTTGAAAAAAGAAAATTAGAAGTTCTTAGTGAGTCTAGAGACACAAAGAGAAATGAGTACAAACATAAGTGTGTGCACAAACGTGAAATAAGCAAAAATACTGCATGATCGAATTTGATTTAATTTTAGAATATTTTAGCCATTCCCCTGTCTTGGCTGTATAGTTTCAGAAATAATAATGGTTTAAATTAAAGCAATACATTTGGCTTGTAAAAACATCTTTGAAACAGAGTAGAGATGTACACCTGTCTATGTGTGAGTGTATACAGGTGAATGTAGCATCCTCTTCATCTAGTTTCTATATTTTTGTCATAATCATTAATCCTTCTTATGCAATTATTATATATTACACTCTTAGTTCAGGTCCTTTGTATCATTTCTTTGGATTTTTTCAAGGTACCAGTATTGATTCTAGGCATCCATCTTCTGCTTTTCAAGAGTCACTTCCATGTACATCTACAGAATTTTTCAACAGCCTTTCTATTCTTCACCCCCTCTTTCCAGAAACATACTACAGAGTGAGAGGAATTTTGTTATAGATAAATTTAATTAGATGGCATTTCTACTTAAATAACCTTAGCTTAGTAAGAACAATAATGTATCACCTACTACTCAGACCTCCCTTTTCTCCATTCTCACCCTCATTCACTACATTCTAGCTATATTTGAAAAAAAAAAAAAAAAACACTATCTACTTTTTAAGAATATCAACATTTTCAAGTGTTGGGCTTTTTCAATCAGTTGTTATCTTTTTCTAGCAAGATCTTTGCATGGCTGGTCCCTTCAAACTATGGTCTTGAAATTTTTGTTATAATAGTAACAAAATTATGGTTACTCTTTATCCCAAAACATTATTAATTTTATTTTTTTCTTATACTGAATGGAAATTTTCTTGTTTCTTTTTAAGACAACACACATATAGATATATTTTTGTTTTGTTTTGTGGTTCAATACTTTCCACACTACACCTAGCCTCCTATTAGAATGCAAGGTCCATATAGCAGAAAATTTGGGGCTTCTGTTTGTTCCATATGCAGGGATCCTACAATAGGACCTGACAGAGAAGAGCTGTCAATAGGTGCTTTTAAAATTAATATATGAACAAACAAACCAATAAATGAATGCAATAGGAAAGGGGCCAAAATGGTGGACTAGAAGCAGCCTCTATGCACTGCTCTCACAGAGAGGACTAAAGGGATTAGTACATATACACCTGGTGATCAATTGTCTGAGAAAGAACATTGGGGATCAACAGAAAGGTAGTAGGAGGCATCCAAAGTGAAGGAGAGAAAAAATGGGGTGACCTGTTTAGCAAAATCAGAGGTACCAAAATAAGGCACCCCCACATGGGGAAAAACAGAACCCAAGGAGTTCACACTTTCCCTACAGGTATTACAATCTGAGCTACAGAAGGGCCCCACCACCACAGGAGGCCTCCAGACTGACAGAGGGAACTCCCTGGACACTGTACAGTATCATTGCTCTGAAAAGAAGTCAGTGAGTAGGCAGAATGGGGACTGAAGACCCCACTCTTGGCAAGGGAAAACACCCTCAGAAAAAGGGAAAAACAGAGAAATAAGTTGAGCAAGGTGAAATAAAAACAGGTTAGCTAGTTTACTTTTACATCAGCCACTAAATTCTTTATCTGAGCAGTTCCTGCTTTTCCTAGAAGGCTGGCCTGTAGGGGATACAGCTTGCAAACACCCCTGCTCCGTCTGTGAACACTCTGAAGAAACAATGGCCACAGAGGAAACTGCGTCCAAGGCCTGGCAAGAAACATTAGCTAAACTGTTAATCAACAACCACAGCGAAAACCCATTGTGGAGATTTGTATTTGTCCAGGGCAGAGATCAAGGGAATAGCTCCAGCCCTGAAATATAAGTAGGAGCGTTTATATCCTTTAATCAGCAGAGGAAGACACCTCTGGGTGGAGATCAGACGAAAATTTTTCTCTCCCACGGATTCTTCAGAGGAGACTGATGCCAGTGGTATTTTACTCCACAGTGAACTAGTGGGGATTAAACCTTCCTTAAGGAATCTGTGTGTGTGAGACCACATATAGGAGGCTACCCCCACACGAGGTTTAGATTTCCCAAGACTACTCGGACTCTTAAAGTTAATGAATATAGAAACAATAGGAGCTGACATGCTACTCAGAGAATCTGCTGATGTTTTATTTCCTTCTTCAGCTTATCCTCTGGACTAATGAGAAAATAGCCTTCAAGAAACTGGAGCAAACACTTGGCCGTTCACTGGAATTCCATTAATGGGCAACGGCCCCCTGTGTTTCCCCTTTGAAAATTCTATTCTGCATGTCCTGTCTCTTTCTCTCTTACCACTTCTAACCTTATTTCATCAGTCAATCACCACCAGCTTCTCAGGTCTTAAAGGACCCTGCCTCTGGGGAAGGACCCTGGGAGAGTGGAGTCTCACTGGATACAAGCTCTAGGGTTGAAGCTGGCCCCATCTGGGGTCTCAGTCCCATCACACTTCATCTACATGGGGGTCAGTTCTGTTGCAGCTGCCTTCCAATTTCCCTGTGCTACAGAGGGAGCAGAGAGTCATGGTACTCTTGTGTACCCTGTGAGAAGGTATTGTGCATCCTGGAACCACTGGGGACACAGGCAGAGTAAGCATCCATGGACCAGGCACCCACTGCTGCATCATAGGGGGCACCTACAGTCATTACGACTGTTAGACCCAGGAAGAGTATGTGCCCAAGTCTCCAGGCTCCTGATGTCATTTAGGCAATGCAGCCACTGCCACTGCTATCCAAGTAGCTCATCACCCATGGACCTGAGAGGGGCAACACCCAAACTGCTGACCACCACCATGAATGCCTGCCCACTTTTTATTGCCAACCTGCCATACACTGCCAGTGGCACTAGTCCTGGCCAGAGAAAATGCCCACAGCTCTGGCACTACCTAGTTAGCTACACCCAGTCATCACTACTATTGCCTCTGGGGGACCTGGAGAAAGCAAACTCTCACAACTGCCTGCCTTCTTGGGAAGGACCTACCTTGCTCCTACCTATGCTTTGAACTGTGGTCTAGGAATGAGTCTACGCCTCCACAAGAAAATCCCAAGCATCTTGAGAGATTAGAGAATGGACTGTGACAAATAAAGGGGTTTGGGGATATATAGAAGAGCAGCACTGTACCCATCTCTCTCCCTGCATGTTTAATCTTCTGTACTTGGACTAAAGTTCCCTTGCAGAGATTTCTCCCTCTCTTCACTTAGCAATGGAGTTCTCAGCAGAGGAGAAGTGGTGTACCACAAAGATATCTTTTTTGAGCTGAGAGAAGAGTTTCTACATGAGTAGGAATCAGCATAAGAACTCTGAAAATATGAAAAAAAATAAAAAATTCAAAACAGGCCATTTAATATACCCCCTAGTATCACACGAACCAACCAGCAATGAACCATAACTAAAAGAAAATTTTTGAAATGTCAGGTATGAAATTTAGGATATGAATCACAAGTAAGATCAATGGAATTGGTGAGAATGTTGAAAACCATTGCCTAGAATCCCCTCTCCCCAAAAAAGAACATCAATGAAAAATTCACTATAGAGATAAAAAATCTGAGAAAAAATACATCACACTTCCACTGTTGGGATTATAAACTATTGCAACCTCTATATGAAACAGTATGGTGATTTATCAAAGACCTAAAAGCAGACCAACCATTCAATGTTGCCATCCTATCACAGGGTATCTACAAAAAGGAAAATAAGGTTTTTTTTTTAATTAAAAAAAAAAAGTCAGCTGCTAAAGAATTTAGTTTATTACAACACAATTCATAATCGCTAAGATATAGAATGCCCATCAACTGAAGAGTGGACAAAGAAAATATTATACACATATATACATATACATATATACCATGGAGTACTACTCAGCTATAAAAAAAATAATGAAGTAATGTCTTTTGAATGTCTTTTAGGCAACTGGAATGGAATTGGCAGCCATTATTCTAAGTTAAGTACCTCATAAATGGAAAAACAAATACCACATGTTCTAACTTAAACATTTGAGCTAAATAAAGGGTATATATGGTCATAAAGTGGTATAATGGACATTGAATATTAAAAGGGGGGTGAGAGATAAACTTATACCTACCAGGTACAATGTACACTATTCTGGTGGTGGGCACATTAGTAACCTTGACTTCAACTTTATATCATTTATCTATGTAGCAAAAAACACTTGTACCCTCTAAAGAAAATAAGGGTAAGGATGTCATCCTCCACACATTTTTAAATTTGTTTACCCTAGACTTAAATTTCATAAATATCATGCAGTAAAAATACTACCTTACCATTGTTTGCAATATTAAATCCAACTTCACTGTAACACTACATACGGATATATAGCAATTGATCTCAGTGAGCAGTCTCAGGCTTTCTCAAATCAATCTGACTATAAACTAAGAACTAATCATATTAAGTAGAGATTACATAAAACTAACATGAAAAATACCATTGTCTTTCATATCTCTGTGGTTTTGTACTTTTTATTTTCTGAGATAGAGTCTCACTTTGTTGCCCTCCATAGAATGCTGTGGCATCACAGCTCATAGCAACATAAAACTCCTGGGCTTAAGCAATCCTCTTGCCTCAGCCTCCCAAGTAGCTGGGACTACAGGTGCTCACCACAATGCCCACCTATTTTTTTAGAGATGAGGTCTCTTTCTGGATCAGGTTGGTCTCAAACTCGTGAGCTCAGGCAGTCAACCTACCTGGGTCTCCCAGAGGGCTAGGATTATAGGCATGAGCCACTGTCCCTGGCCATCTCTGTGGTTTTGAATATATTTTTCTCTCTGCTTACAATTCCTTCTTATGTTTTAACAGAGTGTTTAATTAACCTCTGAAATCTTACAGAATTTTTATAATGTTTGCTGGTCATCAAATTTGAACATACTATTCAATTTTCTTAGCACTGTTATTGGATAAGGGTTCTTTCCTCCAGTGTATGTCATTGTATGCTTTGTCAAAGATCAGATGACAATGCAAGGATAGTTCTATATGGTTCTCTGTTCTTGCCTATGAAACATTGGTCTATGTTTCTGTTTTTGTGACAGTACCATGATGTTTTTGTTACTATAGACTATAGTATAGTTTGGAAGTTTGGTAAAGTGGTGCCTCCCAATTTGTTCTTTTTTGCTTAAGGTTCTTTGTCTCTTCTTCTTCCTAACAAAGAATAGAATTGATTTTTTCTAGATCTGCAAAAAATAATGTTGATATTTCAATAGAGATTGCACTGAATCTGTAAATCACTTTGGGTAGCAGAGACATTTTAACAATGTTGACTCTGTTGATCCATGAGCATGATAAAATTTTGGATTTGTTTATATTCTCTGTGATTTCATTTCTTAGTGATTCATAATTCTCCTATAGAAGAGAATTTCACCTTCTTGGTTAAATACATTTATTTTCTTTGTTGAAAAGCATCATATCTTTGATGTGATTCTCAGTTTGACTGTAGTGGTGTATACAAATGCTACTGATTCATTTATATTGTTTGTAACCCGAGGCTGTGCCAAATTGATTTATCTATTCTAGGAGTCTTGGTGGAGTCTTTGATGTTTTCTAGATATAAAATCATATCATCAGCAAAGAGCAATAATCTGACCTCTTTTTTTCCCCATTTGGATAACCTTTATTACCACATGTAGAAGATTAGAACAGAATCCTCTCACCACTCATAAAAATTAAATCAAGATGATTAAAAAACTTAAAACATGAAACTTAAAGAATTCTAGAAGGAACTGTTGGAAAAACTCATATAGATATTAGCCTACACAAAGAATTTATGAAGAAGACAACAAAGGCAATCACAGCAACAATAAAAATTAACAAATGGGATTTGATTAAATTAAAAGGCTTCTGCACATCTAAGAAAACACTCACTTAGAGCAAATAGACAACTTACAGAATGGGAGAAAAATATTTGCATACTATACAGCTTATAAAAGGTTATGAAATACTAAAGCAAATCGGCCAGAAAAAGACAAACAGTCCCACTAATCAGTAGGCAAAAGATATGAAAACAAGCTTTTCAAAAGAAAAAGGGGAAATGGCCAATAAACATATGAGAAATGCTCAACATCACTAAGGATTAGGGAAGGCAAATTAAAACCACAATGAGAAATTTCCTTACCCCTGTTAGAATATTAAAAAGTCCAAAAACAATAGATGAAGGCGTGGATGCAGAGAGAAAGAAACACTTATACACTTTTTATGGGACTGCAAGTTAGCTCAGCCTCTATGGAACAGAGTATGAGGATTCCTCAAAGAACCAAAACGTAGACTAAGAATTTGATCCAGCAATCCCACTACTGGGTATTTACAAGCAGAATAAAGAAGTCACTTTATGAAAAAAGCCACCTCCACTGGAATGTTTGTTGCAGCACAATTCACAATTGCAAAGATGCAGAATCATCCCAAGTGCCCACCAATTCAAGAGTGGATTAATAAAATGTGCTTTATGTATACCATGAAGTACTACTCAGCCATGAACAAAATGGTGCTCTAATACCTTTTATAACAACTGCATGGAGCTGAATACCATTCTTCTAAGTGAAGTATTACAAGAATGTAACAACAAGCACCACATGTTCTAGCTTTTAATTGGAACTAATTAGAATAAATCAATCAACACTCGTGCATGTATGAAAGTAAAACTCAATGGAAATCAACCAGTGGGGGGGGGGGGTAGGCGGGGAAGATACACCTAACAGGTACAGTGCACATTATCTAGGTGATATTTATAACTTTGACTTTAACTGTATAAAAGAAATTCATGTAGTCAAAAGATTTTTACCCCATAATACTCTGAAATAAAGAAGAATACAACTTTCAACTTACTATATGAAAAAAAAAAAACAGAACAAAAATACTAAAAAAGAACACTCTAAGTTTTGAATCTCAATTGAAATAAAGCTTTAAAACTTTGTCCTCATTTAAATATAAAAAAATCATACTAATAAGGTAGGATTTAGTGCTCAGTATTTGGAATCCAATCTATTATTACATAATGGAAGCATTTAAAAAATCAATGCCTAACTTTGCAGTGTAAATTTTTGTCTTTTTTATGTGAATATGAGTAGAAAACAAAAAATCTTTTCTTTAGACCATTAAAGCCAGCTATCAAGGATTGGGGTACTATCAATAGTCTTCCTTTACCCTAAAGTTTAAATGACAGACTTCGTCCTTTTTTTATAGTGCTGCTATTAGCTTCACCATGTTATGGCTAAGGACTACCACTATACTAAACTCCAACCTCTTCCAAAGCGCTTAAAATATTTTATCACATGAACAGCCAGGCACAGTGGCTCACACTTATAATCCCAGCACTTTGCAAGGCTAAGGCGAAAGGATCATTTGAAACCAGGAGTTCCAGACTAGCCTGGGCAAAATAACAAAATCCTACCTCTAAAAAAAAAAAAAAATTAAATTCGTCAACCATGATGGCACATGACAATAGTTCTAGCTACTTGGGAAACTGAGCCAGGAAGATCACATAAGCCCAGGAGTTTGAAGTTGCAACGAGCTATGATAATGCCACTGCATTCTAGCTTGGGTGACAGAAAGAGACCCTGTCTCCAGAAGAAAAAAAAAAAAAAAATACACATACACACACACACACACAGGGTGCCCATAAAGTTCATGTGCAATATAAATAGTTGTAAATTTTAAATTGCACACTAACTTTATGGACACCCTATATATTAAAAAGATTATTACAAATGGAAAATACTATTACAAATGGAAAAATCAGAAAGTACAACGAACTAGACAAAATAGATAATTCTATTTATATAAGACAATTACTTATATACAGAAGAACACAACTTACTCTTAAAAATCAAGAATTACCTAAAAATATATATGAGAAAGCTTTATAAACTATAAAATGGTTTTTGGGGGCAGGACACAATTATAAGAGGGACTTTACCTAACAAATGCAATCAATGCAACATGGTTCTTTGTACCCTCAATGAATCCTCAACAATAAAAAAAAAATAAATAAATAAACATTGAAATTGACAACAAAAAATTGAGGATTTTTTTTTTGTTTGTTTGTTTTGTTTTTTTTGCTTCTATCTAATAATATGATTGGGTAGAAAAAGTTTATCTTGATTTCTTTACTTAACATGTATATTTTAAGAAATTGCTTTGTGATCAATGTCACAGGAGATACAAGCATCAAGAATAATAAGCTTATACTAACAAAATTAGTTCCTAATAGAAGAGCAGCTATGTAAACCCTAATTTAAAATGCAATGTCACAAATGCTGTAAGAGTGGCACATGTAGGCTGCAGAGCACAGAAAATGGTGAAATTATTTGGGGATTTCTTGGAGAGGAATGCTTAAAGTGAATTCTTGAAATATGCAACACAGTCTCTAAATACTACCTCTTGACATGAGGAGATATCGGTGTAGAAATATCTCTGTAAAGTTGAATGTCACCAGCAATACTAGGGTCTCTGTTAACTTTGGACAGACTTTTCTTGTTTTTATTTCAACTACTGTATTAGTTCCCAATTGCTGCCATAACAACTTGGCACATAAGTGGTGTTGAAATAATGCAGACGTATTATCTTACAGTTTGGTGGGTCAGAAATCCAGCATGACTTTCACCAGGCTAAAATTAATAGGTTAGCAGGGCAGCATTCCTTTCCAAAAGCTTTAGAATAGGGTCAATTTCCTTGCTTATTTGGATTGTTTATAGAATTAAGCGATTTCCAGTGATGAAAATGAAGTCTCTGATTTCTTACTGGTTGTCATGGCAACTGAGGGTCTTTCCTCATTCCTGGGCTCCCTTCTTCCATCTTCAGGGCTAGTAACAGTGGGTCAAGCTAGTCCCTTGCAGTGTGTGTCTCCGTCTCCTTTTCCTTCTCCTCCTCCTCCTTTCTTCTCTTTCAGATTCCCTGTCTGACTATTGTATTCCACTTTTAGAACTCATGAGTGTATCTTGGGTCCATAGAAATACTCCAGGAAAAATTTCCCATCTCAATGTGTTAAATCTTAATTAAATTTGCAATGTCTCTTTTGCCATGTAACACAGCCTATTGACAGGCTACTAGGGTCAGAGCATGGGCATCTTGGGGGAAAACATTTTCAGCCTAGTATAACTATTATATTTTTGACAGGTAAACTCTATGGAGAACATTTTTTATACAGCTTATAATTCTTGCTATGCTTTATAAATTTTGATGAAGGTGAAATACAAGGCATCCTCCCTGAGAACTGTTGATCTAGAATTTAAATAATAATCAAGGGATACTGGATATAGCTACTTTTACATAAACAGATATAATAACTAAATACTATATCCTTGTTCATTTAATTAAAAACTCTCTCCATAAAGATATCAACTTAGTCATTTTATATATTGGTCTTATAATTCAAAATCACAAATCATTCTATCTTATGTTATCCTCACTATAACCATATCATCTACCATAGATAACTGCTCCTTCACTTGGGTAGATTAAATAAATCAAGTTCAGAGAAAGCTATGGTTTGCCCAATGTTGGTGGGAGGGCAAAGTAAAAAAGAAAAAAATCCATTAGCCCAATACTGTGGCCATGCAAATGTGTGGAAACAAATAAAATCTTAGATTTATACAGCTTCTAGATAAACTCTAGAAGTTTTTGGAGGGGAGGCATGAGGTGATGTCTGAAGTACAGTTCTTTTTATTTATTACATGGAGAACAAAATAGCATTTAAATATCTAATAATAAATTATACTGCAACGACAAGCTAATATCTAGATATGCAAAGAAGTGAAAAAATAAAACTGTTGATTTTGAGGGAAATACCATGATGAAAATTAAAGAAATTTTATGTAAAAAATGTAAGTTTAGAGCTAGTGAATAAAATCATCAAATATAGTCTTAAATTGTTTTACTTTATTAACAAATTGGTATACTTGTATGAAGTAGTGAAGCAGAGAACTTCATTTAGATGTATAAACAAAACAATTCAATTAAGAAATCACTCAGCATGATAACAGAGAGAAATATAGATTAAAATTTGTAATTAGTCTGAAAATGGTAGTAATTTTAAATAACACTGGAAGCTTGATTAATATTAAAATGCATCAAAAAGGCCACATCTTACCAACACAACTTGGTTTTGTTGCTCACCTCCTCTTTTAATTAGAAAATTATACATTCACGTGTAATTGTTTTGTTGTTTCATTGTTGGGTGTGTAAACATATCTCAACTATTTCTTTTCACAGATTTATTTTATAGACTATTTAAATATAATTTAATTTTTAAAATTCGGAGTGAAAATCTCACCTTTTTTTTTTTTTTTTTGTCTTTATCCAAAGAAACCAAAATTTCAATGGACTCATAGTCTTTTCTTGGAGTCATTACTGTAGAGTGTCACTGGTAAACATGAAACTACAGTGTGACTTTGGTAAGCATTGAAGAGGGAAAAAGATTTATAAGTAGTTCCTAAATTGACACACAGTCTATTGTCATTTCTCACAGATTCTGTATTTGTTAATTTGCCAACTCACTAAAATGTATTTGTAACCCCAAAATCAATTCTTGCAATGTTTTCATGTCTTCTGGGGGATAGGCCAGAGGTCACCTTGATGAAATCAAATGGATACTTAGAAAAACATTTATAGGTATACAGATGTCAATCTTTGCTATTATGATAATTTAACCCAAGTTTAAAATGATTTAACAAGATGAGCAATGCGAATTGTGAAGTTGTGAAGAAAAGTAATAAACATAAATTAAAACTGCAAACTCTGGATTATACTTTTTGTGTTCAGATTATGGCACCAGCTCTTATGGTGTGGCTTTGAAAATATATTACACTTTTTTGCCTTACTTTCTTTATCTGTAATATTAATCAGTTTACTACTGATGATTACATGTGCTAGTTCATGCAAAGTACTTATACCGTTCTGCCATGTAATTAATATAATTCACTGTTAAATCTACGTTCCAGAAATCAGGAAGAAACGGTTTGTACACATTAACTTCTCTTTGCCCCCTACCTATAGTCCATGTAAGGGAAGCCAAAAATGTGTAGCATCCATTTCTGGGAGTTACATGCCTAGATAAAATTTACTGGTTAAGAGCACTATCCAGAGAAAGAAGATTGGGAACAAGCAGAGGTTTGTGGAATTTTATGTGTTCAACGTTTTAGCTATTGTGAGAAGCAGACTCTGAGGTGGTATGGATGTTTCCCTTCTGGTATTTATGACCTCTGTAATGTCACGTTCTTAAGAGTAGGTAGAACCCGTGACTTTTTATAACCAATAGAATATAGTGGTGATACAATGTCACTTCTTGTGTAGTATTATAACTCCTGTCTTTTCTAGGAGACGGTCACCTTTGCTGGCTTTGACGAAGCAAGTTGCCATGTTGTGAACTGGCCTGTGGAAAGGCTCACCTGGCAAGAAACTAAAAGCCTTCCTGGCTAAAAGCTGGGAATGAACTAAGTTCCTTCATTGGTACCATGTAAGAAAATTAATTCTTCCAAAACCACATGAGTGACTTTGGAATAAGATCCTCTGCCTTTCAGGTCTTTAGCTAATACGAAAGCTCTGACCAACGCCTTGATTGCAGTCTGAGGCAATACTGTAAGCTGGAAACCTCGTTAGGTCCTGCTAATACTTTTGACCCATAAAAATCCCCAAATAATAAACATGTTGTTTTAAGCCACTAAGTTTGTGATGATTTGTTATGCAGCAATAGGAAACTAATAGAGGTACATATTATCAGTATCATTTAGCAAAACCATTTATATGTAAGTCCTCTCATTTAGTGAAAGAAATAAGAAAGGAAATAAAAGAAGGCAGAAAGGAGGGAGGAAAGAAAAAATGCTTTTGTATGTATTAAGTTAATAACATTAATAACATTTACAGCTATTTTTAAAAAAGCTTAATTTAATTCAAAGTTTATTCTTCTATTGAGAAAATTTTAAGTATTGAATTTTTTGTTTTGTACCTATATTATATAGAAAAGATATGGGTATATAAGCTTAAATTTTCTTTACAGTGTCTTTTCGGAAATATATTTTCCCTAACCTATTGTCAGAAAAGCCATTAGATGTTTTTCTTTTCTTCTTTTTTCTAAAATTTAATTTTTCATTTTTTTAATTTAATCTTAAAATGTGATTTTAGATCTTTAAATTCTGAATATAGTAGGCACAAAACTTGAACACTATCTCAAAGGGTTTTTGTTCTACTTATTATGAATTGGAAGTCTCCCTCATCATTAGAATTTCTGTTTATTCAGAATAGGATTTTAAGTGGTTTACAAACAGCACTGAGTCATGGAAATGGCAAATACAAAAGAAAACTTGTTTGAAAGGGAAGCAGACTATTTAAACTTGTTCAAGTATAATCAAAGTGAAGATGCTTCTTCTGCTCAGTTCCAAAAAAGCTAAAAAAAAAAAAAAAATTCTATTATTTTGTGAATAACAGATACAGCTTTGGATACTATACAATCATAGTAAAATTGTTTTAGAGATGGTGTTGGAGAAGTAATGGATTTTGAAACAATGTAATCACAGCAAAGGGAATTTCAGGTCCCTTGGCATAAAGTAATTTTATGAATAGCCTTACCTACTTTGATAACATTATAAGTTTTAAGCAGAAATGAGAGTAGGAAGTGAGAACTTTAAATGTCTTCCATAAATTATTATGAAATAATTATCATGATTAGAATTAAATTCCATATTTTTACTCTTCAAACCATTGACATATAGATTTTGTTTTAATTATATAATAACAGAATATATAAATATCTCCTTTTGGTATTGGCAATGAGTTTTGTATTTTGGACATAAGTTTGGGGCAACAAAATTAAAACCTAACTGACATTTCAAAACAGAAATAGATTTTGATGAAATATATATACATATTTATATAATAGGTAAAATGCCTATTCTCATGTAATATAAATCTTTATTATATAAAATATAACTTAATCTACTCCCAGATTTTTTTCTAAATTACACTTTAATGCTAACATTCAAGTCTTTTAAAACATTATTTAACTTTTGAATTTCACAGTTTTTAATACATTCAAAGTTTTGTAGTCAAAGAGTTGCTAGAGCTATTACTGCAATTTAATTTGTGCACATTGTGTGGTTAGAAAACAGAAACAAGAAACACTCTCCATGCTAGGGTTGGTCTGGTAACTGGGGAAAAGTCATATATTTTGTTTATAATATATAGTTAATTTCACAATTAACTATTAAAATATAGGACTTTATAGCCAACTTTTACCTCTATACTTCAAATGTTGCTTTATCATCTTGTCAACATCAGGCGTCATATTCTAGGTTGTTCACAATGGAAGAAAAAGTTTAAATTTCTTAAGAGTTAAGATAATGATCTAGTCATAGTTTGCAAGTCTTGTGTTTCATTGCACATCAATACCAACTTCAGTTCAACTTGGGATCAGCAGTTCAATGTCACACTAGACATTCAGCATGGAAATAAAAAAGTTGAATTGTGTTAATGAGCAACTGTAATATAGGCTTTCTTAACCTCAGCACTATTAATATTTTGGAGCACACAGTTTTTGTTTAGAGTGTGGCTGTTCTGTGCATTGAGGACGTTAGCATCATCCTGACCTCTACCCACTAGACAGTGGCAGCACCACGTCCGCCGGGTTGCAATGACCAAAAATGCACCTGCAGGAGAGTGGGAATGCTCAGATGACATTTCCTGATATACAGAAAAAGATTCTCATGCTATTAGTCAAGAAAATCTTATGTTTGATGTTTTTAAAATTTGCTTAAGGTTTTATGCTTATATTTGTGCCCATGTTTTAAAAAGTTTAGAGTTATGAAAGCTAATTATTTTCATACTATGCTTTAGAAAAAAATCTTCAGTATTGTCTTTGCTTCTAGTTTAATTGAGCTGGGGATGAGTTCTGTTGGTTAGACAAAATAAAAATTGTTTGTGTTGAGATTCGATTAGCCAGAGCACCATGTAAACAGTCAAATATTTGTGAAAAGGTATAGATCTATTTGCCTCAGGTTTTCTTCTGTCCTCAGGAAACATTTTACTTTATAAAAGAGACTGAAGCTTTGTTTTACCCGAAACCCTGAACATTTCATAACCTTTTGTATATGGGATATGCTATTTAGAATACTTTAAACTGATAAGTGTACATCTGTCCTGTACTCTGCTTTTATGTCTACATATATATATATACACACACACACACATACACACATATATATATACATATATACCCTGATTTTAAAAAACAAACTAAGTTGCAATAGTAAAAATGATAAGAATTGGTAGTTTTAGGCAATAACATATTAGTACATATTTGCTGAGTAAATATAGATTAATAATTATTTGAAAGATACAAAAAACAATTGAAAATTAAAAATAAAAGGCTTAATTCTTCCAGCTGAAAACAGTGGAAGACACTTCTCCCCTTTTTTTTGGAGGATTTACTTTAAAAAATGTATAATCTACAAGTCCCAGTTGGCTAAGGATGTCATTTTAAAAGCCAAGCAATATCATAAGGAATTTTAAAATTATTACTAACTGGTAGTATCAATTCCTTTGTATATTCAGTTCCTGGGCTAGCTCTACTCAGTAGGTAACTGATATTTTAGCACATTCAATCTTGGAATTTCCAGAGATCAATTATTTGTTCTTAGGTGGTATAATTCTCTGTTTAGTCTCAGGATTCTTTGGAATGCCACCACTATCAGTATGCAAGGACTAAACTATGCAATAGTTTGATCAATCCATGTATACTAAAAATATTTAATAAATCTGTATTAGGTTGCAACAACAACAAAAAATGTATAATCTGTATAATCCTACTTTCTCCTCTTTTTGAAATGTATAGAAGACTTTTGAAAACTAGATAGGTCTTTCCTAAACTTTAAGACTCAACATTCTTTCTCAAGGACCATCTCTTTGAAATGCAAACACCAAAGAAAATAGCTCCTACCAGAGGGTAGAAGCCTAACTTCCTCCAAGCTGTAAAACAACCTCCTATCACAGAAAAGATAAGAAGTTTGTTTGTTTGTTTGTTTGTTTGTTTTTCTCTAGATAAAGCTATTTAGCTAGGATAGCTGGTTGCTACAATGCCAGGTCAATCTAGCATCAGTGGTGTTAGACTCGGTACTATGTCTCCAGAACATATATGGGATGAGTTATACCTGATCGATTACATAGAAGACTGAGACTTAGGTCTTTGTAATTCCTTATCGGTATTGCCTGTGCTGCACATCACATTCTGATTTAAGGGTTATGTAGGGTGGCAGTTTATTTTTGGTTCTTGGTGTGCTCTTGGCCAAAGAATGAACCAGACACACCAAAAGCAAGGCAAATGTGAAATGAAGGTTATTGAGAAAAAGCAAGATAAGCTTATAGAATAAGAGCCAGATATGTTTGCCGGACTATGAATGGGCTTCTGGGGGTCTTGTTTGATAGTATATGGAGTGGGTTGTCCTCATGGTTCAAATGTCACTACCAAACTACTTTGAAGTATAACTAAGGCCACTGTAATTAAATTTAGGTCACTCTAGGTTATGTTCCAGGTCCTATTGTGCCCCCAGCTGCCTGTCTTCCAGGCTGGGGGTTTTACTGCAGTCTTTTGCAGATTGGCTGGGCATTCCTCCTCCTCCCAGCTATGGCAGTTTTGGGGGGCTTGATCACGGTGAGGCAGCAGCACCAAGTCTGGGGTGCCTGTCTTGACCCTTCTTCCCCAGGTGTAGCAATTGCTCAAGGCAGTACCAAGGCAGGGCACCTGCCTTTGTCCCTGTAAGAACCAGAGGTCACTCACTATCTACCCACCAGTTATTTCATAACAAAAGCATTTTTTTTTTTTTTGTCATACTATTGTGGAGAATATTTCTATGTAGGGATAAGATTTTTCTTTTCATTGCATTTCCACAATAAAAAGGGATTACAAAACTCCGGAGGTGGAGGCAGTGGGGTGCCCGCAGCCGGAGTCTGAGGTTGTGGTGAGCTACCACGCCCACTGCACTCTGCTCTGGGGCATAGGCTGGGACCCTGTCTCAAAAAAAAAAAAAAATCCCCAAAAAACATGGGTTCAATTAATGTTATACTAAATGTACTTGGATTTTAATTTCACTGTGTCTTAATTTCCTTTACCTGAAAACCAGAAAAAAAAGAAGTTAGGCTCCTTGCGTTGCCACTATACAGTTAGTTACGTTGGCCCAGATGATTATATTCTGATGTTGGGGTGAACACCGTGTCACAGAAGCATATTGAAGAATGCCCAGTTTGCAGAAGAGTCTTCCTATTCTTATTGTGACTATAGTTTAAAATGAGATGTACTGGGAAAAGAAAATACTGGCAGATATGCCCCAGGGAGTAACTTCTACTGAATTCTCTACCACCTGTACTTTCTGCTAAATAAGTCCAGAAATAAGGCTATAAAAATAGAGCAATTGGGTCCAGAAACAGTAAGTGGAAAAGTAGAGCTTTGCTGTGTCAAAAGCCTTTAGGCAAAATACCCTAAGAGGTTTTATTTTTCTCTCCCTTCTGTCTGCCTTCTACTTCCCCTCCTTCCTTTCTTTTATGTTTCTCTACCTTTGTGTTTATTAAAAATCCAGCAATGAGTTAAATATTTATTAACCTTATCAATGCATCTGGCAATTTAACATCTGGGCAGTGTCTTTGAGGCTGTCTCCTGCGCAGAGGTAACAAGGAATTTCTAAACTTAATTTCAATCAAGGTAGAACATCCTAACTCACATAATTTGGATAAAGGACTACCTACTGGAAGCTCAACCGGCTAGGATATTCTTGCTATTTATTTCACTGTTTCTCTCCGTCTTCAGCATCTGCTTATACACTGATTTAACTAATTATTTTCAGCCACTTTTTAAAATATTTTAAAAATCGTTGGACTATTTATAAAACCGTTATACCATGGGTAGAAAAATCACAATAATTACAATGTAAAGATTGTGCCTATGTCTCTCGGCAACACCGTACCTATGTTTCTGCTTATCTCCTGTGGTCCCAAGGACATTTTTTCTTTCCCCATAAGAGAAGCAGCAATTGTACATATTGCTTACTGTTAAAATGAATAAGAAGAAATAGTATGTGTCTTGTTGTGACTTGCTGCTATCAGCTTGGGTGCAGTATTCCACATACTAATGTGCCTTACAAGGACAAAAAAATAATTTATGCAAAGTTTTGCAGAGGATGCATATTAGTTTCTTAAATTTGAAGTTACCAAAGGCTATTTTTTGATAAGTTTTATAATTTGCTTCTACAGTGAAAGGAGAGTGGGAAAAGGGCATATTATAATGCAACAATTTAAAATAATTAAAAATATTGTGTTATAATGGTCCCTCCATTATATGGCTATTCACATCAATTTCTTTAACACAATCTAAATGTTCTATGCATAGACATTTAGAAAGCAAAGACTACAAATCAAAGACAATCAAAATTACTCTCAATTTGGGCTTTCTGTGCTGATTCTGAAAATATTAGCAGTTGGCCCTAATTTTTTCCAGATGTTTTATTTCTATACCTAGTCAAATACAAGTTTAGTTCCAAATAATTGTAATACCTGTTAACCCTACATACTATAATTTAATTAAGTATAATTAAAACTTTCCTCCTTAATTTATTTCTTTATTACTATTCAACATTATTGTAGATTTAAAAATTTTAAATTATAATTAAAAATAACTGCAAGCAATTTATGTTACTTTGTTTTTGTTTGAATAATTTCATTATAAAATTTGAATTTAGTCAAATTACTAGTTAAGATCTATTAGTGATTAAAAAATATTCACTCCTTACATAAAGTTCATAAAATCACTATATTGATAATTTCATTTTTTTTAACTCCTATGGATAGTTTGATATCACTTTGGACCAGCCTTCATTTCACTGAGCTTGACAAAAAGATGTTATGCTGATTATGTTTTTGTTACATATACATACATACTTCCCCAAACTCATCTAATAGTACCTTTAAAATTGGCAAATTGTATTGTATATTTACCTCAGTAGGGCTTGTTTAAAAAAGAAAAAGACCAACTACTTGGGAGACTGAAGCAGAAGGATCATTTGAGCCAATGAATTCAAGGTTAGACTGGGCAATAAAGTGAGACCTCATCTCTAACAATAATAAGATAAAATAAGGCAAAATAAAATAAAGAGGAAATAAAATAGAAGAGCAAATTTCTCATACCTACAATAATATACACAAATCTTAAACATATGTACATATATATTGAGTAAGAAAAAAAGACACAAAAGCAAATTCCAGGTGAAATTGCAGAACAGTTGAAAATAATTTAGAGCTGTAACAATCAGAACAGTGGTTGCTAATAAGGGATAGAGACTGGAATTGGACATGAGTAAACAGTCTAAGGCAGGAGAAATATTTATCTTGATTTATGCTGATTACATTGGTGCATTTTTTCTCAAAACAAGATGAATTGTAGATTTAATATCTATGCATTTTACCTTGACTTTTAAAAAATAGAGTATACAATTTGAGAAATAATAAATTTGACTTTGTTGTACTTATCACCCAGGTTTACAAATAGAACAATGTCAATTCCTTAGATGATCCTTTGGGGGCCTCTGCTGAATCATACTTCCCTCCCTGGATTCTGATGTCATGCACAGGAGACATGTTCTCAGTCAGACTCAGCTGCTCAGAGCCTGCATTTCCTGGCTGACGTATTCCTTCTCATTCTTCTCTAAGTGTGGCAGCAGCGCCCTGCCCCCCAACATTCTAAACAACACATTCTTTGTGTTGTAGTGGAAACATCCTAAGATTTTTACAATGGTAATGCCTCAAAATATGGACTTTCAAATCCAGTTTGTGGCAATTAACACAGTACTCATGGAGGCACAACACTGCATGTACACTTAGCTAAAACTCATTTCCTCTTGAGTGACATGATTTCTGTCAAACCTCCAGGTATATTTAAAACCAGAGCTAGTAGTTTTGTTCTGAAGATACTTGAACAGTTCTGTTATATTTGTGCAATTTATGATGATGTTACAATAAATGGTATTCTGATTTGGACTTTGAAGGCCTCAGCACCAGAATTATCTCTAGTTTTTGCTATCAAACTGAAGAGTAAGTCATAAAGTCTGCTAGAACCCTGGGCAGCTTAGTGAGAACATTAAATGAAAACCAGAGTTTTCTTCTAACTTCAAACTGCAATCACTGAAACTCCAGATTGGTGGTTAAGAGCTTATACTTTATAAGGTTAATTGCAATAAAAAGGGGGGAAAAATTAAGCAATGGACTGGGCCCATCAGGAGACTCCTGCTTTTGGTATTGCAACAGTCTCCCCATGTGACTTTGGGTTTCTGTGCTTTAAATAAATATTGTAACATTTGGGGCTCTGAAAACCTTCAAAAAAAAAAAAAATCACCCCTATCAATTTGCCAACTGAATTCTGGAAAAGGTGTGAAATGAAACGAGAAAAGGTGAGAGAACAAAATACCACCAATGTACTACTCATAAAGCAAAGCTGGAAGAGGCCGCGTATTCGATGACCAGAATGAGTCAGACTTACTCATCAGACACCGAGGAGAGAGAATAAAGAAGAACGTTTGCTCTTTCAGGCAGCTCATTCCCAAAATAAAATAAAAAGGGAAGAGCTGAAGTGGCTGTGTCAGCCCAGATATGCTTCTCAAATTTACCCACCAGGTAAGTCATTCCACCTGCCTCACATAGAAAGACATCTGCATATACCAACTGAAGTCACCTCTCCCGCACTGGAAGAAAACATAAATATAACCAGATTATACCTTCTGTATTGGAAGGCTGGTAACTTCTCTTGTGTCATGAGAATATACTCAATAAATCTAGTACATTTGGCCTCGTTTCTTCCAATGTTGGTCTGGTTGATTGCCAAAGCTAAAGGTTTTAGAAGTGGTTGTTTCTTTTGGGCGGGAAATATTATAAGTGCTCTCACTTAAATGATTACTGTTGTTTTGGCATAATTACCCTTATTATCGTTATCAGTTTCATCATCCAGGCCAGCTCTTCAGAGTCAGGGAGAAAGGGAGCGCTGTAGGACTGTTAGATAGATGGAGCAAGGGTTTCTGCACTGTGGTGAAATGGAAAGATGACATGTTTGGGTTTCAAACAGGTTTGAATTTAAACCCTACATTCAAAACTCACTAGGTATGACTAGACATGTTATTTAATTTTTCTTTATTTCTTTCTTTTTCTTTCTTTTTTTTTTTTTTTGTAGAGACAGAGTGTGGGACAAATTCCCACATGTGTACCATTGAGGCAGGGAAAGACAGGTTGACATGATTTCTGCCATCACAGGGAGCTGAAGCTCTAGCTACCTTAGTTAGCAGACAGGGCCTGTCAAGTAGGAAGATAAAATTTCATTGACTGTGTCTCTGATGTGGTAGTTAAGCCCAACAAGGTCACAGGTTGAGAGCCTGCCTGCTGGAGACACACCCCCGAAGTTGACTATGTGGGAACATATTGCCTTAAGCAGAATCATAAAGCTTGTTTCTTAGATTTCAATGGGCACATGAAAATCTTAAGTGTAATCTCCCCAAAAAACTTTCTGACTGATAGCTTTGTGTAACAGATAGCTAAAGCATGTCCATAGATAAAACATGATGGAATGTTTATTGTTGATGTATAGAATGGACATTGTTGATTTCTAGATTTGATATCCCCAAGTAGAGTTAAAATTAGTTAAGAATTGTTTAGAAGGAAAATTCTTAGATGATAGATTAACAGTGTGTACGTGACTGCTTGACTTTATAAGGTGGTCGAGAATAAAGCTCATCACTACATGCCACTCTGAGCTGTAGTCTACTTCTTGCCATCATAAAATTGCAGGAGCAAGCTTGCATTCGCGGCAAGGCTGCTGTTCCCTCGTGTCATCCATCACTGCAACAACAGAGACTCTCGTTATTGTCCTCGGGAGACATGGTGTCACACAGCTCCCAGCAACTTTCACCTCCTGGGCTTAGCTGATTCTCTTGCCTGAGCTTCACAAGTAGCTGGGACAACAGGCACCTGCCACAATGCCTGGCTATTTTTTTGTTGCAGTTTAGCCTGGAGTTGGGTTTGAACCCACCACCCTCGGTGTATGGGACCAGCGCCCCACTCACTGAGCCACAGGCGCTGTCCTACTTAATTTTTCTTAACTTCAATTTTCTCATGTGGAAAATGGGAATAATACCAACTACTTCAACTTGGCATGTTTAATAGCAAGGTAGAAATGAAGAAGCTAACATAGGGTGTGATAAATAGTAGATATTCAGTAATATTTGTGCTATTTATTCACAGTATTGATATCTTGTATAAAATTCTACAGTAAAGCTTTTCCTGGACTATTATTTTATTTATTTTATACTTTCACCCTATATTAATTTTTATTTCACAAAATGCTAACACTTTATCACTACGTGATAACAATAAAATGCAGCAAAATTTAAGAAAATATTCGCAATGCATTGCAATAAATAAAAAATAAGGATGCATGTTTTTATGCTTTAAGCTTCAGTAGCATGTCCCAGAAATTCAGGATTGGATATATGTGTATATTTCATGTTATAAGGCTTAAGCTATTATTCGTTTTGTTTTTGGTGATTATTTTGAAAAGTCTCGTGGCAATCTAGGTGTTTCTCAATTTCATTATAATCTATAGTACAAGTAATCTCTAAGTTTCTTTCTCAGGAAAATGTACTAATATCTCTTCTAGCAGAGCCACTCTAACATTCCTCATATTACTGGTATTTTCTAGAGCACAGGTAGAAAGCAGATGATGATATGATCAGAATGTAAGACTTAAATGTTGCCAATATTATAAGTTCATCTTTTAGAAAATATTATAGTTTAAGAGGTAATCATAAACATGATTTCAATATTTAATTTTTATTACTTTATTACCATTATATTTTCTCATTTATTTCTCATAGTATCTCATTGCGGCTCTTGGCAATTAAAATGACCTTTAAATATAATGTTATTTTCTCCATGTCAGACTATAATACATAAACAGTACCATTTTTGGCATTATATTTTGTGATAGATTAAATACTAATTTAACATATCTTCAGGATCTGTTTTGGGAATATTTTTTCTTTTTAACTCAAAATATTTTCATTACAGTGGCTGAATTTTAGGTCCAATGGACTCTTTCAATAAAAATGTTTAAGTGGGTACAAAGTATTATTATTGCTAAACCCAGAACTAAGAATAAATCTCAGTATGACTTTTTTTGTTGTTGTTGTTTTGTTTTTTGTTTAAAGAGTGTTAGAAACAAGCTGTACCTGTTCATTAAGTACATTTTCTCAGCTTGATTATTTTTGGTCACATGCAAGTAAAGTTTTCTGTAGCAGAGCCTTGCAGTGGCTTGTTTGGCTGTTAGCAACGTAAAATAATAGAAGCCTCTGCTTTGCGATAGCTTAGCCCATACTTTTTTCCTTGGCTTTCTATCAGCTGATGTGTGAATGCACGTGGAGCCGGCTGGGGTTCACTTTGTATGCAAAATGGAAGTAACAAGCTGAAAAGGCAAGCCATGACACGCTTGGTGCCCTGCACACTTCAAAGCTAGTGGATGCTCTTCACGTTGATGGCAGCAATTCTTAGGGTTACATTATTTTTCCTGTATAATGGCAGTTTCTCTCAGAACCTATCATGAGCTGAGAGTCCTAAAATGAAAGTAAAGATAACAAGTTTGTATTCCAAACTCTGCAATAGCCCTCTTTCTCTTTCTGACTCAAAACTCAAGGTACAGGCGTGACAGTGTAATGAGTTTGAGCGGTCTGAAAGGAAATTGAATTCCCTTTAGAATTTGCCCAAAAGAAAACAGAGTATTTTTTGTAACCACCAGGCAGAAGAAAGGTACAGAAGGATGACTTAAGTGCTATACTCCACTTATGTTTTTGACACGAATCAATGATTTTTTTCCTAAGATCATCACAACTTTAAACCATATACCATAAACCTAACAAGCTGGTAAAGTTTAAAAATACCTGTAATTTTCCTTTATTTTAAAAATCTCAATTAATTTAATGAACGTAATTCTGACTACCACATGTATCTGAATCCATATTCACAGTAAGACAAAAAATAGTGCCTTTTCCTTGTTTTATCTTAACTAATTTAATTTTATTGGTATTATAACTTATAAAAAAAATAGTTCGCTAAACTGGTAAAGGTATAATGGTCATATGATAACAATATAAGACTTTAAAATACATTGAAACCCATATTGATTAAATATTAAACTTTTCATATTGCAAATAAATATTAATGCAGTAAGTCAAGTAATTTCATTATGCTTGCTACTGTGATTATGGCGTTATGTTTTATTAAAATACAAATATTGTATTACCTTATATTTTCCTGGTTATAGTATTGCAATATTAATAATAGGGGTTTTTTTGCTGAGTATTTCTGACATGGTATTTATTACAAAATGAAAAAAAAAGAAAAATAGGATCCTTTCCTATGTTTTGACATCACATGACTGATCATTATTTAAAATCTCAAGGTAGCAAAAGACGTATTAAAAAGCTCAAGAATCACATAGCTGAAGAGTTTAAATTTCATTACTATCTCCCACCCCCACAATCTGATTCTTCAAAATTTTCAAGTATATTTCAATATTAACTCTGCATTTCTCAAATAACAAGCAACAGATACATCAGATATTAATTATTGCTTTAAAAATCACCCCAACATTCATTAGTTTCAAATAATGACTTATTATTTCCCAGAAATCCTTTGTTTGGGTGGGTAGTACCTCTCATGGTTTTGCCTGAGCTCATTCATAAGGATACACTCGGAATGGTTCAAATGTTCTTATGTATCCAGCACTTCACATGACTATCAGCTGGGGCTCCTGGGTTATACTCAATGTGACCTCTTTTATTTCAATAGAGGAGACCTCGCTTCTTTGCATTGTAGTCCTAGGATAGCATTTGAAGGGTGTAAGAACAGTGCCTTTAAGACTTCAAACCCATAATTCAAATATTTAAAAGATTTCTTCTTCCACATTCTGCTGGTTAACACAGGTTACAAAGGCAGCGTATGCTCAGACATGGAGAAACAGATGGGAGCTATGAAATCCTGTGGCCGTGTTTCAGTCTCTCTACAGTGACTGCTTTCCTGCTTCTTACCAGCAAATCTTCCATTCACTAAAAATTTGTCACTCACAGGGAGGGGGAACTTTGGCAAAATAGGACTTGTTTCCTCTTTATCTGTGAGTAAGAACAGTTTACCAATAGCTTTTCTGGCCTCATATCATTGCAAGTTTTAATGTTCCTTCAATATAGAGAATTCTTCCCTACAAATTTCTGAGCCAATTAACATGAGTTAATGAATATGTTCAATTCCAACTGCATGTGATGTCTCTGAATATTGTTTCTTCCATATGTCCAGTATGTGGTGTCCTTGGATGATGCTTCAAGTACCTGTATTCCACATTGTTTCTGCCTTAATTCTTAGTTGTACTTAGCTTTGCTGGAATGAGGATTTTACAATAAACCTAACCCTTTGACTTTGATACTGAGAAACTTCCCAGCTAGGCCCATGTACTCCCCTTAAAGCTATTTTTTTTCACTAAATAGAGTAATAATTTCACATTGACTTTGTGCCAGTTGCACTGCATAAGGCAAAGTTTGCAAGCCTACACATTATAGGAAAAATGTGGTCGGTAATTGTGTTTTCTTTTACCAAAATTAAAAATAAGCTACACATTAACAATGAAAATGTAGAAACTGAAATTTAAAAATACTATACTATTTAAAATCTCTTCAAGTGAAATTCTGAATTACAAACGTAACAAAAAATGTGGAGGGTCATTTTTGCTAAATACTAAAAAACACTGGTGAAAAGAATCAAAGAAGGCTTAAATATAGAAAGACATACTGTGTGGATTTGAAGATTCAATATAATAAAAATTTCAATTTTCCCCAAATTTATCTATAGGCTTTGTACAGTTTTTATCAAAATCCTAGAGAGATTTTATAGATATGGACAGGCTTATTCACGTATTTATATGGAAAGGCACAAAACCTAGAATAGTTAAAAGTTTCTTGAAAAAAAAAACAGAATTAAAATGGGAGAAATCTGATATCAAGTCCAAACAGCTGCAGTAGTGAAAGCAGTGAGATATTGGCAGATGGTCAGATAAATCAATATGGATAGAAAACTTAAATACAGACTCACATATATTTGGCCAACTTATTTTTGACAAAGGAGAAAAAGCAATTCAATGAACGAATGACCTTATTAAAAAAGGAAGATGAAATGTTTAGAACTTGGTAGACAAAAAAATGTAAAAAAGCACATACCTTATTAAAAATTATTAAGTAACTCAAAATGCTTCTAAGATTTAAATAAATAAAATTATACTTAGGAAAAATAAAAAATCTTTGAGACCTAGGCTTAGCAAAATATTCTTAGACTTGGCATGAAAAGTAAGAGCTATAAAATTAAAAACATGTTAAAACTGGACCTCATCAAAATTAAAGACTTTTGCTGTGAAAAATACCAGGCTAACAGGGCAAAAACATAAGCTGAAGATAAGCACCCAATGGAGAGAATGAAAAGAGCAGCCAGTGACAAGAAGAATATATTTGCAAAATACACAGAGGGTGCCAAAAAACGTATACACATTTTAATGAAGGAAGAAAACTATATTAAAATATCAATACTCAATATAACAACAACAAAATATGGATACAATCATGTCCAGCACCTCTGACAATAGCAGAAGTCAAATGTGACTTGAGTATTACACATTTAATATTTTTTTTCCTTTCTTAAAATGTGTACACATTTTCTTCACAACCTCTCTGTATATTGGACAAAAGAGTATTATCTAGATTATGTAAAGAAATTTCAAGCATCCACAGTAAAATAACAAACAATCCAACCAGAAAACGTTGAAAAGGCATGAAGAGACATTTCACTGAAATGGATCTACAGCTGGTACTTAAGTGTCACAACCCCTATGGCCCTGGTCTCCATCTCTGCAGGAAGGAACCAGGTGTGATGCAGATTAGAAGTACAAGCTTGCAGGAGGTGGGCTAACCTTGATTGCAGGGTAGCCCCAGCAAGCTCCGCAGTAGCCTTTTATTGAGACAGTACATGGCAGTTGAGGGGAGTATTAGACAATGACTGTGTGCCTAAGGATCCCAATGGTCTCCAGCTCTTTCTCCACAAGTAACACCTGCAGATGAATTGTCTAAGGGTCCACACCCCAGCTGCAAATCCTCTTGCTCAGAGGTTGTCTGGCTCTTGGTGTCCTCTTACCCTCCCCCCCCCCCAGTGTATTCAAAGACATTTCTGGATAAGAAAGAGAGAAAATCTGTCATTGATTATTTCAGCTGTTCTCCTTGCTGAGGAGCTTTCCTTCCTGCTAAATAAAAGAAACAAAAGGGCATATAAGTATAACAAAATTACACCAACGGAACAAATCTGGGCATAAGGGAGACTATTTAAGTCACACTAGGCATAGGGGAAAACATCTCCCCTTTGTTCTAATCACCATCCAACTATGTGCTACGGGCTGACTCATAGGGTCCATGATGCTTCCATGGAAAGTATTAACCACCACCCAAAGTTATGTTAGGTGGGAAAGGGCTGTAATTCAGACCCATATATATCCCTCTAAGGGAGCATTTTGTGCTCGCAGAGGTTTCAAGGCCTTTTAACACTCAGAGTTAGCATTCTCAAATACTAAAGTTTGAAAAAGCATATCTCTGAGCTCCAGCTGGGCAACGGCCTTATCAACTGCAGTTTTTAATAGGACTAGAAAGTCAGTATAAGTTTCATTCCCCAATTGCCTTATCTTAATGAAAGATTTAGAGATATCTCCAGGAGCCCGAACCTTTTCCCAGGCCCCAGGACAGCACAGCCTTGTCTGGACTATGGCTATATCGTCATACTGAACTTGATTCAGAATCCCCAGCCACTGACCAGACCCAGCAAGCTGTTCTGATGTTATAGGGACTCCTCTCTGCTGGTTTTGGTGACCCATCAGGTTAGCCTCCTCCTTCCACCAGGTTTTGAACTATAAATACTGTCCAAGACTCAAGAACACTTCTGGCTATCATGTCCCAGTTCTAAGGAATGGGCTGCTGCTCTTGTGCAAGCCCCTGTAACAGACCTCTAGAAAATGGGGGTTGCATACCATACTGAGTTATGGCCAGTTTCAAATCTTTTAGAACCACAGAAGTGATCATACGGTGATCAAAATGTTGTTCCCCTTGAGAGTGTTGCAGATCAGGAGGAATATCAGTGACTGTGACCAGAAAAAGCCCCCAAATGTCTTTCCATTTGAAGTCACTGGTCTTATCCCCTTCTAATACAGCCTTCATAACAGAAGTCACAGGTGGTTCATTTACATAGCGAGGCACTGAGGGAAATACTGGGTACTCTAAATTGGCATTTCTGACTGTGAGACTACTTACCCTGTCTTCCAGTTGTTTGATCTGAGTGGCCATAATGGCCACAGAGGTAATTTCTTGCTTATTCATGTCTGTATCATATACTTCCTCCCCTCAGGAAGGGCTAGAAAATCTTTAATATGCTCCTGGTTCCCAGTTCTCCTTAGGTTCTGATCCCCACTGAACCTCATTATTCTCCTCACTTTCAAATTCTGCTTGAACATCACCTTCTTCCTCAGTTTCTAATTCTTATGACTCCACAAACAGGAAGTTATCCATTATTTTCTCTAAATGGCTTTACTTATTTACCAAAGACCTCATTTATTCCAAGCAAAATTCCCTTGATTCTAGATTGGCCAAAGGTCCCACTTGCCCTGATCAGAGTTTCCCTTTGAACTCCTCCCACTATCTGCCAAAGGCTTCACTTACTTCTGAGTGTCCCTTTCTGGTCCACATCCCCAGTGTCCTATTGTGTCATTCCAGATCCTGCTGGATAAGCCAGATGTCACAACCCCTATGACTCTGGTCTCCATTGCCACAGGAAGGAACCAGGCATATGGTTCCAATCCAGGTGACATGGATTGGACGTACAAGCTTGCAGGAGGTAGGCTAACCTTGATTGCAGGGTAGCCCCAGCAAGCTTCACAGTAGCCTTTTATTGAGACAGTACATGGCAGATGAGGGGAGTATTAGATAAGGACTGTATGCCTAAGGATAGCCATGGGCTGTAGCTCTTTCTCGCAATGAACACCTGCAGATGAATTGCCCAAAGGTCTGCCCCCTAGCCGCAAATCCTCATGCTCAGACATCCTCTGGGTGTTGGCGTCCTCTACACAGAAGCTCATGAAACAGTTCAGCTTCACTAACCGTCAGGAAAACACATTAAAACCATCACTACACATGTATCAGAATGGCTAAAACTAAAAATAATTACAATGACAAATGCTATTGGCAAGGATGTAGAGAAACTGGATCATTCAAGTTTTGCTGGTGGAATGGAATATAGCACAGCAAATCTGTAAAAAAGTTGAGAATTTCTTATAAAGTTTAACTACCACACTACCTAGGGACTGTACTCTGGGAGATGAATCTCAGAGAAATAAAAATTTATATGCACACCAAAAATTATTCATAAAAATTCATAGTTTTATTCATAATGCTACAAAACTAGAAATTTTCTACATTTTCTTCAATGGTTGAGTGATTAAACAAACTGTTGCATATTCTCATTAAGAAATTCTAAATAAAAATAAATGAACTATTGATACAATTAAATAACATGGATAAATCCTACCTGAATTATGCAGAATAAAAAATGCCAACCACAACAGTCACATCATGTATGATTCCATATATACAATATAACATTCATAAAATGACAAAATTATAGGAATTTGGAATAACCTCGTGGTTGCCAAAAGTTTGTGTGGTGGTAGGAGATAGTTGAGGCTATAAAAGGACACCTCGAAGGACGGAAGCTACTTGACAAACCTATGTATCTTGACTATGATGGTAGTCAAATGAATTTACGCTTGTAATAAAATTAAGCAGAATGAAATAAATGCAGACATGTACACTCTCACATTCACACATACCACACATGAGTAAACTGATAAAATTCACTCTGCTTAAGCTAAGACATTTATATTCTCCTGCCTACAGACATTGGATATTCTGGTTTGGGGATTTTCAGACCATCAGCCCCTTGATTCTAGGCCTTTGAATGAGGACTGAATTACACCACTTGGTTCTCTAGCTTACAGACAGCAGAACTGTCTGTAACTGCATGATTCAATTTTTATAATAAATATCTTCTGATATATATTTAAGCATACCATATTGATCTTGTTTCTCTGGAGAACACTGACTAATATACATAAAATTAACCATGACAGATGGGTATCTAAGGTTAGGAACTAAATAGGAAGTCATTGGGAGATGCTTTGTAGAGTCCTCAAGGAAGAAGATTGAGAGATGAGCACACAAAAAACTTCAAGTGGACTTCTACGGATGGTGTTCCTATATAGTTTGACACATATGTTGTCCTTTGCCTAGACAAAAGGGTAAAATCCTCATTTAGAAAGCAGCAGAACAGGGTGGTGCCTGTGGCTCAGCAGGTAGGGCGTCGGACCCATATACCAAGGGTGCGGGTTCAAACCTGGCCCCGGCCAAACTGCAACAAAAAAATAGCTGAGTGTTGTGGCGGGTGCCTGTAGTCCCAGATACTCAGGAGGCTGAGGCAAGAGAATGGCCTAAGCCCAGGAGTTGGAGGTTGCTGTGAGCTGTGATGCCACGGCTCTCTACTGAGGGCGGCAAAGTGAGGCTCTGTCTCTACAAAAAAAAAAAAAGAAAGAAAGAAAGAAAAACAAAAGTAGCAGAATATTCTGGAGGAAAAAAATTTATTTTGTGTATATAATTTTTAAAAGCACATTCTCTAGGAAGCCTTTGGCACATGCTTTAAGTACCTGGAGAGTAATATTTACCTTATATTATGTATTTTTTTATTTGGCCCCAAACGTATAGCATAATTTTATTATTAGTTTGTAGGCAATACAAAAATGATTGATACTAGCCTTCAGAAGCCTTTAAAGTTCAGATAACATCTTATATCTACGAATGACTATGTCTGCTATGAATACTTTATGTGATATTCAATATCCTTCTAAAGTGACTTGTAGGGAGGCAAAGGCCAAAGTTTTTACAGCCCAAAATTACAAGGCATAAAACTCCTCCCTAATATATATTACATTTAAGTTTTCTGATCATAAATAAGATTACCATATAATACATTGTCTAAAATGAGACACTTTATTTAAGAGCCAAATGTTGAGCTAGATGGAATGCCAGACAAAAGGTGTAAATTCCGCGTAGCAACGACTCAGCAAGGCCCAGCCTGAAACTGCCTCTACCTAGATACAACCAATGTGGTACCATGCCACTGGCCCAACCCTGTCATGCACCTCTTCCCCCGACTTCTTTCCCCGCCCCTTCTCCACAATCAATCAATCAATCAATCAATAAAAATAAAAAAAAATAACCCAAATTGAAAGAGTAAAAACAGTGGCCCTTGATTGTGGAACCAATGAGAAGTAAAGACAGTGAAGGTATCAGAGCCCTGAAAAGATGCTCGAGTCCTCACTCTTCCAGAACATCTGCAAACAGTGTACCTATACTACTCTGGCTCCACAGATACACCGACTAAACTAATTAAACACTTCAATCTCAAAGCCATGCTAATAGTATATGTCTACTAAGAATCAAATTTATAAAAATCATCACATGATTTCAGGTCTTCTTGCATAAGAAGACCATCTTCTCATTCTTTCCCAGAAAAACAAAGTCAGACACTGTGAGGGAACATTTAACAATGAGAGTCTAGAACTTTCTGAAAAAAGAAGCCCCTAAGCCAAGTTCAAAATAGTCACAATTTTACAAAAATATCATTAGCATTATTAACTCCTAAGATGGTATTACATGCCAAATAGAACTGATTAGGCTAGCACTATATTATTATCCCAGTTTATATTCCTATAAATGTTACATATAATAAAGGTATGAATAGATGTAATGATTAACTTAACAACTTCAAAATATGATTACTCACTTTGCATTTGTGTCTTTATCTGTTTTGTGGGATCAAGCCAGATCTCCAGGAGGAGAAAAAAAGTCAATGAACACAGCAGAAAAACTCCAGAGTCACAAATAGAATCATTTACCATTCACCTACTTCTTAAAGTGTAAGCACAATTTCATAAAATCCCATTTTAAGCAGCTTCCTCTGTTAGCATTTTACTAGGCTCAGTAGTGGCTTGGTTTTCAGTGCATGTGTTTATGTGTGTTGAGTTTCTGTGTGTGCTTTAAATAAATACTAAATGCTTCTAAGTTGACTCTTATAGCCTCGTTCTCTTGGATCTGAAATGGAACTACACTTCAAATCTGAGGATGCAACAGTCTTGGTTGACCAACTCTTTTGACATTTCCCTACAACATTTCAATACAGGTTCTCAGAGAAAAAGTGTTCCAAATGAGGCTTGATCCTCTCATGACAGAAAAATCTACGAAAAGAGCTCTGGACAATGAATCCTAATAGTATATGTCTACTCATGAGATACAAGCAGTGTTAGAAAGAACCTCAGAATATACGGTTCAAATGTCCACCGAGAATGGGATTGATCAAACTCATGCCTAAGTAGCTATGAATCCTGGCAGTTCCCTAGTTACAGACATCCGACTTGCATAAAGCTGGCACTTATTATACCTATTACAGTAAGGCTATTACAGTAAGTCCCAAAGTTACAAACATCTGACTAACCTACAACTCATACTTAGGAATGGAGGCTATCACAGGTAATGGGTAATGTATCTGTTCTATCTTACATACAGATTCAACTTACAACAAAACTATACAACCTACCTCCTTCATAACCTGTGTATTTGAATACTTGTGGGAGCACAAACCACATGGGCTTATTAGGACCCCATAACTCCCTTGACTTTTGTAACATTCCAAACTCTCTCATACCTATTTTATCCC
>CAUYPK010169860.1:0-66290 GCA_963574355.1 Loris lydekkerianus
ATAAAATGAAGTATTATGTTTTCGAGATCTTTAAAGTATGATAGTGGAGCTTTAATAGGGATTTCATTAAAATTCTATATTTCTTTGGGTAGTATGGACATGTTAACAATGTTGATTCTTCCCAGCCATGAGCATGGTATGACAGAGTCTCACTCTTGCTCGGGCTGATCTCCAACTCTTGAGCTCAAGCAATCACTTGCCTTGGCCTCCCGTAGTGCTAGGTTTACAGGCGAGCGCCACTGTGCCCAGCTTTTCTCTTCTTTTTAAAAAGAGGGGCAAGACACTAAAGTTGAAGGGAACCCAGAAGTGGTATCACCAGGGTTTGGACTCCCACAGAACAAAAATATTCAAAACAAATTTTCAACAAATTTTATGTGTAAGAGAAAAATAATTAAGGCCACTTTGAAGCCTGAGTTTGTAGAAATCGTAAGAGAATGGAATGGCTGATGTAAACGAGAAGCCAAGCAGAGGATAAGTAGCAAAATGATGGGTTATTACAGAATAAAGCACATGCTTCCAAGAAAATAATAAAATGAGGGACTGAACCTTAACTTGTGGAATTTTCTAGTAAAGTAATAAAATGAGGAGCTGAAAGGTAATTTGTGAAATTTTCTGCATCCACCAGTTACACTCACAGCAAATAAAATGGTAACTTCCCTATGTAAAAGAATATATATGTCCTTTAATGTTTTAACAAAAGAAAGTGTGTGATGAACAGGTGTCTCGGGGAATACGCTTGATGCCAACAGCTCCCCATGCATCATACGGGAGTTACATATATTTTTCTGGTATTTTCAATAACCTTTTGTATATTCTAGATTGACATCAATGTTTACATTTCCTTCCCCAAATCAACAAAAAAGTGATCAGCAATTCTTTCACTGGGCTCCAGCCAACTGTGTCCACTAACCCCTCTGGCAGCCGAGACAGGAAGGTACCTGAGCTGCCACCTGGGAAGGCATAACCAATTCCTATGGCAGAGACTTGGCAACAATATCAGGAATCGGCCATCAGGCCATCGGCCCATCAGGGATTTGCTGTCCCTGGCAAAGGACATGTGGCACAATTCCATTCTCAAGAAAATCCAGACATGGTCCAGCTGGCTGGCTGGGTAGGGCTAGCAAACTGTGCCTCTCTTGCTCCTTTCCCCCCACAAAATTGGAGAACAGAGTGTTCATTCCAGTCTGTCTTAACGCTGACTTGACACTGAGGGGAAATGAAACTTGCCCAAGAGAGCAAGTTTGGCATTTCCAGTCACTCCATGGGGAGCAGGCCTGGCGTGAGCACACAGAACCCTCCAGAATCACGGTTACAGACGGAGGAGAGCACGGACCTGTGACGGGCTACACCTCCTCTTAGTGGGAAAATTCCCCTTTTCAGCTTGACTCCAATTGACTCTAATTTAGCCTGTGCCCTATTCCTCTTCCTAAGTATCAGCAATCGCACCATCCATTTGGTTGATGACAATAAGTGAAATTTTTGGTTTTCTTTACTTAACACGTATTCACCTCCTCTGTGTACATGATCAACATCAGGTGATTTGAGATAAATTGTACATAATGACCCACAGTAATAACAAAACGCAAAGCCCTAACAGTTCTTCATTTTACTCAGAAGTTTTTCATTTTATCAATTGTTCAATTTTTTTTTCGTTATACTACAGAAAATTCTACTGGACAGCGCGATAATGTAACATTATGTTGTATCACAATAAGGTGCTACATTACAGGGCTGTCCAGGAGAATGTTCTATGATAATGGAAATGTTAGCGTGTGTGTGTGTGTGTGTGTGTGTGTGTGTGTGTGATGAGCACTTGAAATGGGGCCAGTGTGACTAAGGAATTGAACTTTTGAATTTTATTTATTTGTCCTTAATTCAAATTTAAATAGACACACATGGCCTGTGGCTAACGTATTAGTGCAGTTTTAGAAAGATGTTGAACACCTACCATCAGACAATAACATTTTCAAAACACAAAATTAAAGGTAAATGGAAATAGTTTGGGGTCATTTTCCTTGTCATTGCTCCCTAGGGGTAAAGGTTATACAGTGACTTTGTTAAGAACAAAAGGAGCTATTATACTGTACAAACACTTCTTACATAATAGGTCTTCCAATGCAAAGAGAATCAACATGAAAGGATTTAGTATTATCCCAGCAAAAACATAAACACAGGGAAACCAACAATGTCACCGTGAGAGCATCTGGCAAACATCAGTAAGTGCCTGATGTGACAGGCAGGAATCTCTGGAGGCCAAGTCCCCACCCTCTTTCCCCAACATCTGGCTTTGTTTACAGTAGCCCTGGAACAAAATCAGTCAGTCATGAACTTGAAGTAGTGTATCTTTCACAGACCAGGTAGCTGCCTGTTACTGTATTTCTCCATCCACAAAGGAAGAATAACACATGTAGCTGTCCCATCAGACGTGGTGGTTACCAGAAATGACTTTTATGTCTCCCTTATTTTTAAGCTGTATCAGACTAGAAGTTTGGGAGATCAGAGAAAAGATTGGCATATGTAATAGATAATGTCCACAGTCTGTATAGGGAAGCAAAGCTGGCAAACTGCACCAACCTTACATTATTGCACTGACCCTGCCTGTCTCTATCAGGCCCTTAGAGGAAAGGAACTACGAAAAAATTAATGTCACCGTTTGGTATTTTTAAGCCATAAGCCTGAACAACAGTAGGCCTTATCTATCATGGAGGCTACTGACCCGGAAATATACAAGGTCTATTGCAAACAGGATGTCACGGATCTATACCATGTTTCTGAGTTGGGACTACAGCAGGGGTCTGTGTGTGCCAAACGCAGGCAGGAGGCCCAGAAAAGGCTTCTGAGTCAGGCCTGGAGAAGACACACAATATTCTGGGGTTTCAGCATATGTGTGTAACACCCGTACACACACACACACAGAGGGTGCCAAAAAATGCATGCACATTGTAAAAAAGGAAAAAACTGTATTAAAATTGTAATGATAAAGACCGATAACAAAAGATGAACACAAGTCACATTGAGCACCTCTTATAATTGCAGAAGTCAAATGTGACTTGAGTGTTACCAATTTAATACAATTTTTTCCTTTCTTAAAATGTGTATATATTTTGTGGTGTGCGTGTGTACAGGTACAGATATATAGATTTCTTGCCCCACCTACAAATTTTTCCCACAAACTATCAACTAGATAAATGCAAAGTAAGAAGTGAGGTTGCTGTGAGCTGTGACGCCGCAGCACTTTACTGAGTGACATAGTGAGAGTCTGTCTCAAAAAAAAAAAAAAAAGAAAAGAATCTAAGTATTTACATTGTGTACTTAATGCCCTAAACTTATGACATGTCATTATTACAAAAAAATCTTTTTTCCCAAAAATTGCAATAGCTCAAAAGCCTTTTGTCAAATGCTTTCTTTCCCCTTGTTCATTTCTTTTGCTCAGCAGCAACTTCCCTTTCCTTTCTTCTATACTAAATTCTAGTACAGAAGAGGTAAAAATACCACTTATTTGAACTTGAGAGGAAGAAGAATTATTTATTTATATACTTACCTAGTGCTGTATTCCACAAAGGAATTAAGAGAAAAGGGAAATAAATACATCTCCTTTTTCCTAGATTCCCCAAAATAGCCTAGGATCATGAAACGGCCTATATTTCCATGATGAAAAGTGTCTTTCATGCAGTACTTGAGAGTTAACAAAGCATTTCCCCACACATTATCTAGATATCAACCACCGTGAGGTTTAGAATAATCCTCATTTCATAGGCTCTGAGAGCAAAGAAAAACCTTCTTAGCCACCAAGCCTGTCTGCTTCTTGCAAATCTCATGACTTCTCTACCCTGCTGGGCCTCAAGCCCACCCGTCTCCCGGGAGGTAGCCCTGAGTGGATTAAGCCCCCAGAAGCATCAGCCAAATAAATCAATGCTAAGTTTATAATCACTATGTCCACTGCCACACACTCACAATATCTTTGCTTCCTGAATATGAATAAGCCAAGAGCCAGCTGATCTTTCCCTGTTGCCTGTAACATATATTTTCCTTGTCTCCTTTTACAATTCTAGAGGGTATGTATAACTGCCCAGTAATTATACACAATTTCAACAGACTAACTCAGGGTCGACCTTTGAGAGAAACTGTTTTCTACACATATAAAGTAATAACCATTTGAAGCCAGACCTCCTCACGTGACTCTGCTAGAAATACCAAGCATTCTTGTGTTTTGCCCATAAGGAATCCCAAGATATTAGCACTTACTGATGTGAGAAAAACTGGAAAGGCCCAGGGCTTGGTGCAGCAGCTCTCCTGCTGGACCAGGGCAGCATGGAAGTGTCCTACTTGGGGACACCAGACCCAGGTTTCGGGCTAGATGGAGGAAGAACTACAGTGTGCAAGCTTTCGCTAGACCGGGAGTTTACTTGTAAATTTTGTGCTTAGATATTTTCTAATTATCAGTGAATCAAATAAGGGAAAGGAAAATGAAAAAACAAAACAAAAAGATATCAAAATGTGAGACAAATCAAAGAATGAAGCAAATTCTCTGTAGTTAACAATCCGGAATTCTTGTAGGGATCAAGGGAAAGATGACAATGTGTATCTTGCATTAAATTTTCTTAGATCAAGAAGGGAGCTCTTTGAAAACTCCAGGGAATTTCTGGTACAAAATAACAGCGGACATAAATTCACCTTCTGATTTTCTTCTCCTTTTTTTTTTTTTTTTTTTTTTTAAAGTAGGGAACCTGGGAACTCTAAGTAATTCCAGTACAAAGCACAAAGGGATTTTCATGATCCTTTCAAGGTTGTGAAAGACACTGGGAAATGCTGGGAACAATTCATTCTGTGTTCACTAATGAAATGGAAATGTTCCTTCTATGTTTACAAGCCACAGATTCAGATTCCAGTATAAGAAAAGTACACCTTAGGATCAATCAAACGTTATACCTTTTATTAATAAAAATACAGCACAGTTTGTTTTAGGTAGTTGCTCTTGGTGCTTGTTTAACTTGTAAAGGGGAAAGAAAGAGCTGAGTCACATAAGGAAACATCCAGAAGCCCAGGGCCGTGGCTCGCTCACTTTTCTGTACCTCTCCCCCAACAGCACTGTGTCTGCAATATGTGTATCTTAAATACAAATGACCTGGCATTTCATCGTATAGACCAATGTAACAGAATAGCTTGTTAAATACAGAAATAGCTCGTTAATCAGTGTTCCTTTCTGCCGTAACCTTTCCTTCTCCCTCTCTCTCTGATGTTTCCTATTTTATTCCAGCTTTAAAACATATATTCAGGAGAGCTGGGTTGACCACAAAAGTGGGTTCAGGTTCAGACATAGGCAAGAATGACAGGTTGGCCCCAAGAGAGGTGGACCCATTTTGGCTTACAAGCACTTACGATACATTAGGGACAGTTAATTCCCAGGGGAGCAGATTTGGCTACCCTCATGTCACATGTCCCCTGTGGGATCAATAAATACATCCAAGATCTGCCTCTATTAAGAAACTCTGGCTGCACCACAACTACAAACTCTTTTCCTGACCAGGACACGTGGCCTATGACAGTTAAGCGCCTTAAAAGCATACAAATGGTTGCCACCACAAACATTTTTGAATTATGCCTAAACTAAGAATAAGCAGATTTTGTGCATGACTTTGAGAGGCTTTGCTCTAAGTAAAGTGTATAACCTTTACTGCATGAACTGGAAGTTATCTACTATTTGTCAGCAAGAGATCTTTATGCATTTAGTTGAGGCAATCAGATAAGTATCCTCAGGCAAGCTACAGTATAATTGTCTCTTTCCCAAACCTCTTAGTAAGAGAAATTGTTACTTTTTCTTTTTAAGGTATCTTAAAATAAAGGAATCTCTCCTCCAGTTTTTGGTCAAAATATAAGTCACTATTTTAAATATTTACCATCACCATTTATCTGAAAAATCATTCTACTTTATCATAAATCAGTGGTTTGCCTTGTGAAAGTAAAACTTCACATCTTAAAATTTATGGCAAAAAAAGTACTGATTTAGGCAAGCGTTTCTCAATCTCAGTACTAGTAACATTTGGGGCTGGTTATTCTCTGTTGAGTGGGTGCTGTCCTGTTCACTGAAGAATGTTTAGCAGTACCTCTGGCCTTGACCACCTGGGGTCCCCATAGTGCTCACCACAAAGTGTGACAAAAAAGGAAGTCTCCTGAGGTTACCAGATGTGCCCTGGGGGGCAAAACCAACCCTGAGTATGAGTCACTGATTTACACATTAAAACCTAGGAACCCTCCCCTACGTTTCATTAATTAGGTGCTTACAAAATAAATTTCCTTAAATTATAAAAACGATGTCCCTGCAGTGTAGTGATTTTAATTCTTTTAAAAGACAGCAAAGGAAAAAAAAAAAAAGAAAAAGGATTATTCCAGGCTGTTTTTTATCTCTTTCATAGACAATGCACATCGGGGAAGTGAAACAACGGCCGGAAAGACCCACTAGGAAAGCAAGCATGTGTTTGCTATTGTCTTTTTTATTATAACTTGGTACAATTTTTAATTATTAAAAATTTCTTTTTAACTTTTTTTCTGTATCTTCTCACTGAAAGGTCAGCTTTTAAGATAGAGCCCATCTCATTTGTCTTGTTATGGGGTAAATACCTAGCATCTAGCAGGCCCCCTTGGAGGAAGGGCACAGCTGGCTCTGAGTCAGGTGCAGGGAGCAGGAAGATCCCTGCAGCCCAGGCACCACTGGTGTCACTCTGGGAGTCCTAGAGCCCTCTCCCCAGAGGACCCCTGGTTCGGATCTCTGGTGAGGATTCTTCTCAGACCACATCAACTCTGTGGAAAGATCATTCTGCTGATAGCCCTTTTATGCTAATTAAAAGTGTGGGACCTGTTTAGCAATCTTCTCCTTTTGCAATTTAACTTTCTCCTTCCAAAGGAAACCAGGAGCAAAAATGTTAAAGGTGCAGAGCTGCCCTGCCCTCAAGTCCCTACAAATTTTGTCTGATGGCCAACCACATCCTTGCAGTATTTAATTTGTGGACTTTGCCTCCAGGTCAGCCCAGGAAGAGGTTTAAGAAAGTCTTTTTAAGAGAACACAATAAAACCAAGTGTTTCCTTTAGTATAGCTTGGGGGGAAGGAATCTATCCTCAAATGGGATGGTCAGATGTTCTCTCACAAGGTGTTCTTACTAAGCTTTTATTCTAAAGACTTACTTCTACTGCAGTAACCCCAATTTCTCCCTAACCCCAACAGCTAGCATTATGAAGGTTTTTCTCTCAATGAAGCATTCTGGTAGATGTTTGATATACATTATCCCGGTTCTCACAAGAGCCCTCTGAGGATGTTCAGTTATCTCCACTGAGAGGTGAGGAAAGTGACAAGTAGAGAGAGTGCACAGCTTGCCCAGGGCCACCATAACATTAACTCCAAGGCCATGCGTAATTGAACCCAAACATCTTGTCTATTAAACCATACCACCTTTCTATCTCTTTACCAAATCAATAGCTTTATTAGGATATAATTTACATGCTGGGTGCAGGGGCTCATGCCTGTGATCCCAGCATTCCAGGAGGCCAAGGTGGGTGGACTGCTTGAGTTCAATGAGTTCAAGACCAGTCTGAGCAAGAGCTAGATCCCATCTCTACTAAAAATAGAAACACTGAGGCAAAAGGATGGCTTGAGCCAAGTGTGAGATATAATGATGTGTGAGCAGTGTGAGATATGATGATGCCTTGGCACTCTACCCAGGGAGACAGCGCGAAACTCTGTCTCAAAACACACATACACACATACTCAGACACACACACACACCATTTACATACCATAAAATTCACTCAGTTAAGTATGTAAGCCAATGGTGGTCGGTATATCTAAAAAGCTATGCATCTAACACCAGAATTTAACTTCAGAACATTCTCATTACCACAAAATAAAACCTCACATCATTTAGCGGTCACTCCCTTTTATCCTTTTGGGTTTAAATATTTTGTTCCCCTTTCCGTCATTCTAGTAATTGGAAAGGATTTTGTTTTCTTTAATAAATTTTAAATTCAAAAGATTAATAAATAAAAAATAAAAAATTCAGTGTCAGTTTGATCAGATCCCAGTAATTATTTGTGGTGTTGCTTCAATTGCCCGAGGGGTCCTCCTCATAAAGTACGCTCCCAGGCCAATTTCTTCAAGTGTTTCTCCTACACTCTCTCCAAGAATCTTTATACTTTCATGTCTTAAGTTTAAATCTTTTATCCAGTGAGAGTGAATTTTTGTTAATGGTGAAAGGTGTATGTCCAGTTTCAGTCTTCTACAAGTTGCCAGCCAATTCACCCAGCACCATTTGTTAAATAGGGAATATTTCCCCCAATTTATATTTTTGATGGGCTTATCAAAGATCAAATGATGATAAATGTCTGAGTTCATCTCTTGGTTCTCAATTCTGTTCCATACATCTACCTTTCTATTTTTGTGCAATACCATGCTCTTTTGATCACTATAAATTTATAGTATAGATTGAAGTCTGGTAGTATGATTCCTCCTGCTTTGTTTTTATTTCTGAGTAATGTCTTGGCTATTTGAGGTCTTTTTCTGTTTCCATGTAAAACGAAGTACTATTTTTTCAAGATCTTTTAAGTATGACAGTGGTGCTTTGATAGGGATTGCATTAAATTTGCATATTGCTTTGGGTAGTATGGACATTTTATAGTAACTGAGCAAGAGGACCCCTACAGACCCCTAAATGTGTTAGCCTGAGTCCCCGCACATCTCAAAATCCCCCCTTGGCTTAATTCTGAGAACAGGTTTCAGAATAGAACAAGGACGTTCCCTGAGTTCCCAAGAACTCCTAGCAACAGGTAACAATGGTAGAACTTACTCCAACCACTTAGCAATGGCTAAACAATGGTGAAATAAATTACCTACATTGAAGTTCCCAAGGTACTGCATTCCCCAAGTTGTCCCCATGCCAGCTGCCACGATACAACCCCCGACTCGCTGCAACGGGTGCCAAGCCCCCACTGAGCCAATTCTGTAACCCCACCGCTGAGCTAACTAACTGCCATGTTCTGCTTTTGTTTTTGCTTATTTGCAGGGCAACAAAAAAAGGTATAAAAGGCAACCTGCTTTTCTCTACAGGGCTGTTCGCCTTTGGGTGGCGGCCCGCCTGCGTAGGTGTAATAAATCACCATTTGATTTATACCTGACGTGGGGTCCGAGTCTTTCTTCCAGGTGACATGAGTACAACATTTGGAGGCCCCTAGCGAGATTTTGCCACCCCGGACCTCCGCCTAGGCCCACCGCCACCTGATAGCTCCAAGGGAAGGCTTCGGAGAAGACGTTCCTCCACCCCAGAGTCCCCGGACGTGTGGAGCCAGAGCATAGGTTTCCAAAACTTCTGAATTAGTGATTAATCAGTAACACCCCATTTGTTCAATCTGTCTGTTCTCTAGAGATTTGGGGGAGTAACCATCAGCCCCACTAAGTCTTTTGACCTCTGAAGGTAAAAAACACGGGCTCTATGCTTCTGTTTGGGAACTGCAGTCATCTGGTATCTGGGGGATGAAGGAAGGTCAGATGTGACATTAACTTACCCTCCGGGGCCCCCACAGGATGCTGTGGTGGGTTTCTGGTCTGTCTTTGGGGGGGACACATGGGGGTGAGCCCCAGGTCTCTGGAGGGACTTAGGTCCTAGGTCTTAGAGGACTCAAGTGGTGAGCCCCAGGTCTCTGGAGGGACTTAGGTCCTGCATCTTGGGGGGTTCACAGGGGTGAGCCCCAGGTCTCTGAGTGAATGAATGAATGTGTGTGAAACTTGTCAATCCTTTTTCATGCCCAGTCTGTTAGTTTCTCCTCTTTAGCTATTTCTTTTCTCAGAGATTCATAATTCTCCTTATAGACATCTTTCACGTCCTTTGTCAGGTAAATTCCAAAATATTTCATCTTCTTTGGCACTACTATAAAAGGAATAGAGTCCTTGACTGTTTTTTCAGCTTGACTGTTACTGGTATATATAAAAGCTACTGATTTGTGAGTACTGATTTTGTATCTTGAGACGCTATTGTATTCCTTGATCACTTCTAAGAGTTTTGTAGTTAAGTCCCTAGGATTTTCCAGGTATAAAATCATATCATCTGTGAAGAGTGAAAGTTTGATCTTCAAGAACACAGTAAGTAAACCAAGCAGACAGCCCTCAGAATAGGAGAGGATAATTGCAGGCTATGTTTCTGACAAAACCACAATTCACAGAGAACTCAAACTTATTAATAAGAAAAGAACAAGTAATCTCATTTCATTGTGGGCAAGGGACTTGAACAGAAGCTTCTCTGAAGAAGACAGGCACACGGCCTACAAACACATGAAAAAATGCTCACCATCTTCAATCATCAGAGAAATACAAATCAAAACCACTCTGAAATATCATCTAACTCCAGTAAGAGTGGCTCACATAACAAAATCTCAAAACTACAGATGTTGGTCTGGATGCAGAGAGAAGGAAACACTTCTGCACTGCTGGTGGGAATGCAAGCTAATACAACCGTTATGGAAAGTATGGAGAATACTCAGGGATCTAAATGTAGACCTGCTGTTTGATCCTGCAATTCCTCTACTAGGAGTATATCCAAAAAAACAAAAATCACTTTATAACAAAGACATTTGCACCAGATTGTTCACTGCAGCTCAATTCATAATAGCCAAGCCATGGAAGAAGCCCAAATGTCCACTGACCCATGAATGGATTAATAAATTGTGCTATATGTATACCATGGAATATTATGCAGCCTTAAAAATAGATGGGGACTTTACCTCTTATATGTTTATATGGATGGAGCTGGAACATGTCCTATGTAGTAAAGTATCTCAAGAATGAAGGAAAAAGTATCCAATGTACTCAATACTATTATGAAACCAATTTATAATCACTCACACTTTTATATGAAGAATAGATCACAACTGTGGCCCAAGATGAAGGAGGGAGGGTGGATAGGAAGGGGAGGCCAGATAGAGGAAGGGTGAATGGCGGGCTCACACCTATGGTGCATATTGCAAGGATACATGTCAGATCTATTAAGTATAGAGTATAAATGTCTTAACACAACAATTAAGTAAATGAGGTGAGGGATATATTAACTAGTACAATGTAAGCATTCCAAATTGTATATGAAATCAGCACATTGTACCCCATAAATGCATTAATGATATACCTCTTTATGATTTAATAAAGAAAAAAAAATAAATTCAGTGTCAGTCTGTCTTTACATTCTCCCTAAATGAGGCTTCTTCTTAGGAGTCTTCCTTATCCTCGTCATGAGGACAGCTAGATAAACCAGGAGCTCAGTCAGAAGCCTGCTTGTCACATTCAGTCATGGAATGCAGAGGAAGCTGCCCTCTGCAGGCTCTTCAGTGGGAGAGGGATACTTCACAGACTTCACATAAACTTAGGACTTCCAACGGCAAATGATAAGTAGGTGTTTGAGAGTTGTGACGTTCACTGGCAGGTATAAAGAATTAACATCCCAGTTCTCTTTTCTATTAATAACCTCAAAAGAGAACCAACAGTTATTATGTCCCCAGTATGGCCCCAGTGCCTTACAGCAACTCTATGAGGTATGAAAGGTATAACCTGTGGTTCCCAGAGTCAAGGTCGCAGCGGAGATGTTCAGGCCTGGTTTACTGAAAAGGGAGGGTGACCTGCCTGGATAATGCAAAGAAGGCACCTGCACCCAGATGCAGTTAGAGATCCCCTTTATATGAGGCCATAGCTGGCAGGCAAATTCTATGTCTCACCCTGAAATGGTCTTTTGGTATGAACTTCTCAGGGGGGTAGGGCTAGCTAGATTCTTTGTGACTTTGTCTTAAGAGGAGAAGAGGAGGAGGGGAAAGGGTTGCCGTAGGCCCCACAACTAAGTAGGGATCTAAAATACAGCATGAGGATCATTTTTAACAATATTGTTCTGAATATTGGAAATTTGCTGAGAGAGGAGATATTAGATGCTCTTAGCGCATGCGCGCGCGCGCACACACACACACACACACACACACACACGGTAACTACAAAAACTGAGGTCTGTATTAATTGGCTTGGTTGAACATACTAATCTTTTCATTGTGTATTATGCATATTAAACATCATGGAATATACCTTAAATATGTGCAACTAAAGAAAAAAAACACTATTTGGTAGATATAGCAGCCTTCAGAGGCTTACTTCCTCAAGTGTTTTTATCACAACTTCCTCTGTGCTTTAGTGAAAGAAAGTCAAACATTTGTTGCTAATATTTAGTCTGCCCCAACCGAGGTTAACTACCATCCAGGGAGACAATCTAATCACAGATGACAACACAGATGAAGGGCCCGCTTACTCTTGAGGAGTCCGTAGAGTGCCCTGCCTTCATGGGCACTTTCCACAGGAATTCTTTCTTTGTCATGTTAGGTGCCTTCCTCCTCTGGCAAACAGGAATGCACAGTGCCTGATCTGAGCTGTTCTGTGAAACAAAAGGACTGAATGTTGTTTTCTTTGAGAGTGGAAATAAGTAGACCTGCAATGCTGAAAGTAAGAGAAAATGATGAGAAATGGACCTTGTCGACTTGCCCTCGCTTCACCATGCTGGGTGAGATATGATAATAAGAGCCTTCCAAACGGGCAATGGGACGCCTTAGCTCTGAAGAGTATTTTACATAGGAAGAAAAAGAAAGCTTTGAAGATAATTATTTAATAAATGGGATGCTACTTTAGTTACTCTTCCTAATTTGGGTAATTTGGGTAAATTTTCCAAGATGTAAGTCTGACCTGATGTTTAATCAGATATTAAAAGATCCACCTAAATCATAAAAGAGCAAAAACTCTTTCACGCTCCAAATTCTTAATATGAAATATTACCCAATCACAGAACCTCACTAGATGAGTCCTTAGGACTAAATGTTTCACTTTCTATATTTCCTAAAATCTTGTTTCTATTTTTCCCTTACTTTTAAACTAATGTTTTTCCCTCTTGCTACCACAATCGCATGAATCATGGAAAGCATTTACTAACTGCATAGTTGGCTGTAGCACTGTTCCATAAATTATAACCAGTGAACCACTTTGAATGACTACTTTCCTCAAGGAATTTTGTCATTAAAATCTGGCTACATAATTTATGATCCTTAAATGGCAAGTCTTTTGTGCAGGTTTTCATAAAACTTAATTGTCATTAAATACCAGAAGTTCCAGACCTTTCCTTCCCTCATGATTCACGACCTTCTTTTCCTTCACGGCTTCTAGTCCTCCTTTTACCTTTGAGCTTTACAAGATCCTCTCATTTGAGTTCAGTCCCTGTTCCCTGAGCGCATGGGGAACAATGCTCGCAGCAGTGAGTTTCTCTGTCTGCTGAGACCCTGCAGGAGGGCAGAAGCAGCTTTCCCTACCAGCCTCCTCTCATCTGCTGAACACGACTATCTGCTCTTAGCCCAAGTCCATCAGATCTCTGCTTTTGTTTTCAAGATATTCTGTCAGGTAGTTCTTTTAGTTGTCACTCGGTGACATTTACTCAAGACTTTTTGATTTCATGCAGAACATGCTCGTTTAAAGAATTGATATTTCCAGCCACCAAGAACTATGCTTTGTATATATGAGAGAAATTGAAAGCATAAAGCACAAAATTCTTATTTTCCTATCTAGTCTATCGGTGGCATCACCAAACCCCCAACATCCTTTTCCTCAGGCTATGACTCACTGTACCCACCTTCATGTCTGAGTCTACTAAGAATCAGTGCATATATACCATGCAATGACAAAATAGACCTATGGAAGCAATATTTCACCTACTGCACTCCTTAGCCAAATCGCCTATCTCTGCATAACTCATCTTTCTTGAGAGACGGGTCATAGCCTGGGGTTGAAGTAGTCAGCGTGCCAGTTGGATTACAGTAAAGGTGGGCAGAATTATTAAACCAAAGAGCAAGAGGCACAACGTGAATTGCTGTAGAGCAGGGACAAGGAAAAGGCAAACTTTATCTCGGGAGGAAGCTTGAAAGACTTGGGCCTCGATTCAGCACCGAGGAGAGCACCAGCCACAGGCCCAGGGCTTCTGAGGTTCCCTAATGATGCAATGGAGTCTCTTTCATAAAGAAAGCCTGATGGCAGCAATTGTACTTTACGGAGTGTTCAAACCAGTTCTACTTTACAGAGTGTTCTTAGGGTGGGGTGGGTGTCAGGCAGAAAGAATCTAGTTTTCTGCTTTTCTAAGAATCTGAATTTCCAGACATGGGGGAAATTCATTAATTAAAACAATTTCTTTAGGTTATTTACCTTTTGAGAAGTTCATATGCCAAGAAAAAAAAAAATAAAGCAAACAGAAAGAAAGAAAGAAAGAAAGAAAGAAAGAAAGAAAGAAAGAAAGAAAGAAAGAAAGAAAGAAAGAAAGAAAGAAAGAAAGAAAGAACGAACCTGGGTCTTACACCATCTGTGAAAATTTCCATGCAATTCTGGCTAGACAAGAGCACAACCTCTCATACAACTTTGCAGGACACTTTGTTTAAAAAACAAAACTAAGGAAAACAAGAACTATTTTCTGTTTTCCTACAACATCTGAACACATTGGCCCCAGTTTGTCCTCTTTAGGTATTTGCCGGAAGTCAAATATCTTTTCACTTGACAATCCTTGAAACAGCTGAAGAGAGTTAATGTGTCTACTCTCGAGTCTTCTTTACTCAAGGCTAATCATACCTCATTTCACTGATGGCTCTTTGCAGACATCATTACTTTCCTATGGATGTACTTTTGTTTGCCAAAGACCTTCTTAAAATATGTTCCCCTGAATGATTCCTACTATTTCAGGCATGGTCTGAGGCAAGTATATTTATCATGAGACTATTAGCTCCCTCCTTGGATCTAGAAACTGTATTTTGGTGAATGTTGCCTGATACTGCACTAGTTTTATGGCCATTTACCACGGGCTTAAACTGACAGTGTTGCCAATCAAAATACTCATCCCCTTTGCCCACAGCTATTCATCAAAGTCTCCATGGTTCTACATTCATACAACTGAATTTTAAAATCTAAGTACAGAATTATATCAAATTTAAGCCAATCTTTATATTTGTCCCATAGTTTCAGTCTATTGGGACATTAAAAAATCTTTAATTATGAACTTTCGTCTATTAGGACATTGAAAAATCTGTAATTATGAAATATTCCTCTTGGTTTGAGGTGTCATGAAAAGTCTGATGAGTATAGTTTCCACTTCTGTATTCTGATTATGGATTCAAATCCTTAAAAATATACAGCCAAGGATACACTCAGGCTCCCTCTAGGGACATGAGTCTAAGAAATTCTATAAACATGCCCTTATGCTACAACCTAGATACACTATTTGTAGGGCACCTGCCTGATTTAATATTTATGACAGAAAATAAAGTGGTTATTTTTGGTAGAAATTAAATTTAGTGAACCCAAAATGACTCCAAGTATGCATTACTTTCTCTTATAAAGACCAAGTCTTTTTTCAATAATTCACTTAAAAATTTTGTGAGTAATATGGTTTTCAGAATCCACCTTCAGAAACTGTGATAATGACGACACCCTCATTTCCTCAGCATACACTGATTAACTGCCTACCGCAAAGAGGCATAAGACATGGCCTCTATTTTCAAAGGTCTGGGGAGAGAGAAGGATTGGTTGTGGATACAAGAACTGTTAGGAGGAAAGTGAAAGATACGATATAAAGTCATATAAAGGTTTCAAGGGGCCTGTTTGCCTTAGGGTTAGTAGTAACAGGTAAAATACTTCTAAAATGTCTTGAGAAATGTGAAAAGAAATAAAATTTTACTGCTTTGCATAATCCCAGTTTAGGATAAATTTAACTACTTATGTTTATTCACACTATCCTCAATATATATTGGGATCTGTCTAATATATGTCATGTAATATTTTAAAGAACCTTTGGATTTGGGGGCTGGAAGTCATTTTATCCAACTCCGTGTGAAATAGCATGAGTGCCTACAGTCATCCAGGAGGCCACCACCATGGAGCAATCTCCAGCTGCTGGCACCTCTCCCATCATCGCGGAAAACCTGCTAAAAAATTTCAATTTCCATTGGCTGTAAATGTAAACCAGACAAGCTTCTTTGAGTCAAACATCTTTTCAACCATTGATGCACATATTAGCATATGTATTGCATTTCTTGTCCTAGCAGGGATGCTACTGCTTACAAATAATAGAGGCGAGCATATTCCATCACCCAGGGAACAGCTTTCTAAGGAGCTTATCATTTAGCTTTCCCATGACACTCATGTCTCTGTGTCAGCCATGTCACAAAGAAGTTGCAACTCACCCCACAGCATGAATGCTGAACATTTAGAGGAATATGAGCAAATGGCATCCGTACCCAGTGGGTACAGAACCGATACAGAACCAATACAGAACCAATAACAAGAAACAAGAGCACCTATAGAAAAGCCTATCTACACCGGAAGCAGCAGTGTAGACTGTAAAGAACACAGGCTTTAAAGATTTGGGTGAGCTCCATCCCCACCACTCCGTAGCTCTGTGAATTTGAGCAGGCTGAGTTCCCTCGCTGAGACTCAATTCCTTCATCATTTGGCAACTGATACTGTAGCAGGAGCCAGACAAAGACTTCTTGGTTCATAATTACACAGATTTTAGAATTTTAGAGGTGTGTGTAAATCTAAAATCAAAATTTTAGCCATCAAGATACTTCCTCTCTTGCAGACTCACTGCCCAGACATTCTCCCAAGGACCAACAAAATCTGGTGCCTAGATATTCATTTTCAGGACTGCCCCCAACTTCTTGTGAGCCAATGCTCAACAGGGTGTTAGCTTCAGCCCTCCCGCAGGTACAATCTCAGATTAGTCCTGTCTCCTGGAATACTAAGGGTGAGAGGCTTCTGGGCAATGCACATGCTCACTACATCTCAGTCAAGGAACCTGTGGCGCCCACCACTGGGCCACTGCATATCATTAAGTCATTAAGTGGTGCCAATTCTAGGGAACATAATTATCCCCACAGTCATGTGAGTGACACAAGTTAGAGTCGAGCCAAAATTATCCCCACAGTCATGTGAGTGACACAAGTTAGAGTCGAGCCAACTACACACAGTGGGCTGCCACAATAAGGAAGATATCCTACTTACAGTCTCAGCTTCAAGGGCAGCCCTAGATTTTTAGATTTTATTCCATATGATTCATTAAGACTTAGCACTGAACTAAACCTTAATTAGAAATCAATAAATCACCAGAAACACACACACACACACACACACACACACACACTTTGGTAGGAACAAAAGAAAAATGTACAAGCACATTCATACCCATAAAGAATTTACAATTTACAATCGTCTGGCTTTCCTCAATAATATTTCAAGAAGATTTTAGTTCTAGTAAAACTTGTGGAGTCGTTCTTACACTTTGGGGGAAAAGTGATTTATAAACACAAGCTATTTTTATTGACTATAGATCTCTAGCCAGTTCTTTACAAGGCTGGTGTACCCAAGAGGGAAGAAGTACAGTGATTAAAAAGCAACAACAGTGGCAGGTTCTTCTAAGTGCCTTTCTCGACAGGCAGGCCGGGCAGGGTCAGCTTTTCACATACCAGTTCATAGTGAGATAAATAATTCTTGGAGCACCATCCTTTAGAATTCCTACTGCAGCCTCCTGGCTTAGACCGAGCACAGCTCCTATGAACAAGCTTCGACCAGATGATGGTCCATTAGAACACAGCGTCAGTACCTATCAGAAAACAAAACAGGATGTCCCCACCACAAATTGAGTTTATTTAATCTGTCATTTTTTCTTTTTAGCAGTTTTTGGCTGGAGCTGGGTTTGAACCCGCCACCTCCGGCATATGGAGCCAGCACCCTACTCCTTTGAGCCACAGGCGTCGCCCTAATCTGTAAATTCTTAAAGAGGAGAGGAATGATACGGAATTGACAAGTCCAGCCGAGCCTGGGTGGTAAGGCACCAAGGTGTGACTCCTATGAACACTTAGGAGAAAGGTGTTCTTGAGCTAGCAGATGGAATTGTCCCCCATCAAAACAGCCTGTTTCATCTCTGTGTGGGTTTGCATGTGGCAGTGGGGAGGGTAGAAGGAGAAATGTAATGGTTTACTCAGGGCAAGAACAGGGAGTCCAGTGGGGAAGGGAAGGAAGCAGGGGGCTGAGAGTCACTATCCTGACTTCTGGTGTCATCTGGTCCCCTTTCATCTAGGCCAGTCTTTGAATCCCTGAATCGGTTCTCTTGTCTGTAAAACAGAAATTAAGATAGTACCTTGTTTTACCTATAAAACAGGCTTAACTATCAATTAATAAAATAAATGTACAAATTTCATCAAAATGTCCAGCACATGGTAAGTATTCAAAACTATTTGTATCTGTAGGTATGCTAGGTGTAATACAGAGAAGAGGACAGGAAGGGTGCTTGATGAATAATTGTTAAATGGATGGAAACAAAGACAGACACAAATTGTAACCATTTTGAGGTAAATGATACTACATAATTACGTTTTTAAAAAATTTAAATTATTAGAACCTTTTATGTGAATGTTTAATTTTATGGGGTTAAAGAGAATACAGCATTAGAAGACTGACTCTCAGCATTCTCTGCAAGGCACAGCTTGCCCTCTGTAGGACAGATGTCCTGCCATCTGTCACACCAGGTAGAAGATGGGAAAATCATTTCGAGTAGAAATCGAGTTCTCCCAAAGCCATGATGTTCCCATGAAATACTGTATAAGAGATTCTTTCACAAACTTTGTTCTTCCCAATGCCTTCATATTCCTTCCTTCAGATGTCTCCACAGTGCAGAGGCTTTACCCAGCTCAGTAACATCACCCCAGCGTGGCAAATTCAGAACATCACTGGAAGAGAAGCCGCTAGTCCGCGCTTTTGATGCATGTGTGTGCACCTGCACACCCACGCACATGTCCACCAGGAGTGGGCCCCTGCATAGATTAGTGAGAACGTTCTCTTCCCATCAAACTTGAGTTTGGAAGGGAGTACTGGCAGCTCAGCTAATCTCTCTCTGGGCTCTTTTCCAGACCAGAAAACATTTTCTTTTAAATTTGAGCATTGATATATGATCAACTACTTATTGTGTTAAGTACCACTATTTAAAAATTCTTCCAACATAATAAAAAGCAAGACACTTTTAACCCTAAAGAAGTTGTCAGGATAGTTACAGAAAAAGGTTAGTCCTTTCATGCTACAAAAGAAAAAAAAATGGTAACTTTGCAGGAATACACACATGTATCTGTGTGTACACACACACACACACATACACACACACAGGCATACGTGCACGTCACGCATAGTATACATTACATTTTATGTCACTGGCTGCCAAACAGTGGAAATTCTGTCCCAGGCCAGCAGGATTGTTAGTCTAGAGTTCCCAGGACTCCATCAATGCTAAGATCCCGTCTTTTCTCATTTTCTGTGATTCTGTGGGGCTGGTTTCATATAAGTATTCAGTTGTCTTCTCTGGAATATCACTTAAGTCAAAGCAATTGAACAATTTTTAAAAAATACCCCCTCTAGTGGAAAAGGTTTTAGCCATATTGTCACATTTTCATCATAGGTTTTAAAATCCAGTTAAAAAAAGCTAAGGGGTCAGGAGCTGTGTGCCAATTGCCCTCCCTCTTGCTGTCTGCAAGGGCCATGCTGTCCCTTCATTTTCCTGCCACGCTGGGTGGGGGTGGGGGGAGGCATGCCCGCCAGAGGGGGCAGAGAAGAAAGCCAGGAGAAGGAAGGAGCCCCGCCAAGCTGGCTCAGGTTGACAGGAGGAACTGATGGAAAATGATTTTGTGTATTCTATGCAGGTGAATAGGGGACTTAGGAAGTTCCTGCAGAGTGAACCTCTCACAGGAACTCCTGACCGACACGCCAGGACCAAGACGGTCTCTGGGCAATCAGCATGGTCTGAAAACCAACAGGCCCTAATTCCGCATGGACAGTATCCTCATTCAGGGACGCTCGGTTGAAGGAGTCCTCAAAGACTGCCTACAGTGTGGAACTTACAGAGTTAGCAGTTTGATTTCATCCATAACCAAAAATGATCTTTCAAATGTTTCTCAACCTACCATGGATTCCCTACCTGATTGGGGACAACCAAGAAAGGAACAAAGGGGACTGGGGAGAGGCCTGTGCCCTTTAGCACAGTCTCGCCACCATGAGGCATTCCACTGGCTCAGGGTTGCTCACCAGGGCCACCCAAAGGCAAAGAAACATCTCCCTGTGGTTAGTCTCAGGTGACGGCTGAATGCTAGAATCTCTTGCAACACCCAGCAAACCACCCTGAGACAGCGCTTCTGCCTTCAACCCTCGGTTCCCCACACTGATGAATTTTCCTTGAGTGTCTCCCCAGTTCTGATCCTCCCAGGGCAAACACTGCACCAGTGGGGGGCTTTCACACACAGATGCTCTGTGATACAGGGTTCCAGAAGTTATCATCCTTTCCAGGGCTTGTCAAGGGTGCCAGGTTAAAATTATTTTAAGACAGGAATATATAAGCTTAGGGCCAATGTATCAGCTTCTTATATGGAACAACATAAAAAGTTAGATAATGTATTTTTGTTGAAAACTAATAGTATGTGCGTCAAACGTCTAGTATATAGTAGTAGAAACTATTTTATGGCCTACTTATTAGCTGTTATATTACCCTTTCATTTTGTAGCAGAAGCCATTTCTGTGTTTCACTGCTTTTCAGTATAAACTGCCATCAATAGTATCTCACAGAGCCAAAAAATGATTCACTATTACGTTAATCATTAGGAATTATTTCTAACTGGCAAAGAGATTAGGTCTTTAACTCCCACCTTAAGGAAATGTGGCTTTGAAGTTTTGTGCAGGAGTCCTAGACAGCACAGCTTAATTCTAGGAAGGCTTGTTTTTTTTTTTTTTTCTTTATTATCCTCTTCCCCTCAAATTTTCCCACCAGAGACCTCAGGGCACCAAAGCAATAATGGTGACAATGGCTTTCATTTTCTCATTAGTTCCCAATGGCTCCAAATTACCGATCTGAGCTGAAAATGGAGAAAAGGGAAAGGAATGATAAATAAATGACTTGCCCAAGGGCAGGTACAGACCTACACATGGGCCACCTGTTGGCATCTTAGTTTTGGTTTTGACAATAATTACTTCAGAGCTTTCTGTGATACCATCACAGGAGGAAGGTTGAAACAAGGTCCCTAACAAGGAAAGACAGGTATTGAGGGGCTACCAGGAATCAGGCCCCCGCGTTAGGGACCTTCCTATCTGTGATTGCCTTTGACCTTCACAATAGTCCCTTGAAGAAGGAAGGGGCTGTGGGGGCTGGTGGGAACAGAGCTTAAATTGAGCAACTTGTCACATGTCCCCAAATCAGAAAGAGGCAAAGCAGGGGTTTAAACATTGTAACTCCAACTCTGGTTCTGAGAAAACAAAGAATTATCTTTTGTTTTTGTTTTTTTCTTTTTCTTTGAGACACAGTCTCAAGTTGTTGCCCGGGACAGAGTGCCATGGCTTTATAGCTCACAGCAACCTCCAACGCAGGCTCAGGCTATCCTCTTGCTTCAGTTTCTATTTTTAGTAGAGATGGGGGGGTCTCACTTTTTTGCTCAGGCTGGTCTCGAACTCATGAGCTCAAGCAATCCACCCGCCTCAGCCTCCCACAGTGCCAGGATTACAGGAGTGAGCCACCACACCTGGCCAAATAATTATCTTTTAATGAGGCATGGTTCTTTTCCTTCTGGTTAGAAATAGGTCTGCAAAATTCTCAATAATTGACCAAAACAAAAAAGCTTCAGTCAACAATTCATTGGAGGTTTACCATCCATAAAATATTAGATCATTGGCATTATTTTATGTTAATTCATTTATAGTATAACTAAACTGAGTAAAAATAATTTGTCAAAAGTCTTGGGTATACTCCCAAGTCACCTGACTCTGGCTCAGAATGGTGATGGGTTGGGAGGAGGGCAGCATATTTACAGACAGAAGGGGGGAGGACTCAGACATGAAGGTTTCCAACCACAGAGGCTCCTTAGCTAAGATTCCAATATCCAGTTACACATAGAATGGCTCGTTTTGTCCATGACTATTTTCAATCTTTTCAAATCTGGTTATTGTTTACATTTTGTTTTTACAAAGGGGATATTTGCCATTGCAGGAAGTTGGTTTTGGCATAAACGTCTTCCCTTCATTTGTCACTAGCTAGTAGAACCAAGTACTCAGAGAACCAGAAACAGCTGGACTAATGGGGACTAAGTGATCATTTGACATGATCAAGCATACTGGGAAAAAATGGTTTTGTTTTGATTTGAAGGTATAAGAGATTCAAAAGGAAAGACAGGTGGTCTATCTCTTGTTTAATACTAAGATATTTACATAGAGGTACCCTCCCTACCTTGTGGATATAGCCACAATGTAGACATCTCCTTTATGGAAAAAGACATCTTCTAAAGAGAATCTTTAACTGAAGAAATGATACAGCAAGCCTAACAAGTGGCTGAAGAAAGTAACTCTGGTTGCCCCAAATCCAATGCCGTATGGTGGCACTGACTAGCCCAATGTTCTTCCACCCTCCCACACGCTCTTCCTTCCTTTCACAATGACTTCTCAGACACCAAATATAGAAGAGACATCGAGTTATGCCAGTGAAGGACAGATTGATAAATTAGTCAGTGGTCTTCAAAGAGGGCCCATGTGAGCAGTAAGAGAATGAAGTCTTTTAGAAAAGTGGTACCTAAAAGAGGCTGTATTGTCTGCTGCACTGTACAAACAGCATGGATTCTTTTAAAATAAAAAAAGAAAAAGAAGGAAATTAAATTAGAATGCATCTTTGAAAGACATCAGTACTCAGGGGACTTTCTCTGTGACTCAAGCATTTAGATTAATTACCAACCTAAACAACTTTACACATTACAGTATTTTCTCATTCATGATTTTATTCTTTTTATCCTTAATTTTCTGTGACTAATATCACCCCAAATGTGTTTCATCTACCAAAATGGAGAGTCACAGGGAAAGGCAGCTCGTGACCGTGGATGGAAATGAAGCCTAGCAGGGTCTGATTTCATTCTGTGGGCAGTACTCGGTATTCAACAGGAGCATCCTGTAATTACCCCTAAAGGCCATTTGATTTGAAAATATATTCACCACCCTGTATAATTTACATAATGTTTTACAATTATCCATTAATATGCAAATGTTAGGCTAAATATTATGTAGCCTCGAAGTGCAATGCAAGTACTTGCCTGACAGTCACACTGTGTGTACAGATCTCTAACCTGAAAGGCTTTCGATTTTAGTGAAGAAATGACTCATGATAAAGAAGAAATGACAATGAGCCTAACATTCTAAATCTGCAATTCACTTACCATAGGACACAAAGCCAGGTGAAGTTTTTATGGAACTATGTGAACTTCTTACTATGCTATGAGGATTTTTCTTTCTGCTCATGCGTCTCCATGATATTAGAACACCTGTCAAAACTAGCACCAAAGGTGGGAAGTCAGGTTTAGACACTTGGAACTTTCAGATATGTAACTGCCAGGACTATAACCCACCAGGTGAATATTATGACATACTAATCGTAATAAACCAACCTGAAAATAAAATCCTCTTTCTCCTCCCCACAACAATATTCCATCTAGAAAGGGAAAAGGAAATGAAGGTGGGGAAAGGAAGAAATATGTATGTCCCTATAGCATCACTGTTGATGTATTAAATGTACAAAAGCCAGGAGATTCAGTTACTGTTCCCCTAGCAACCACGGCTTGCTTCCTGTTCCTGGTAAATTAAGTTATGAAAATTAAACCCACTTAGAGCACAAGGAAACTCTGCCCCTAAGCAAGAGGAACCAGAGTTAGGTCGAGTTTTATATTAAGTGACTAGCAAGCTCTCTTCAAGATGAGGTCCCAGGGAAATGAAACTTGCATTAGCAATTCACTACAGGCAATTTTTGAGGAAGAGAGATGTTTCCTTTGACTGGCACCGTCTGACCAGCTGACAGTCTAACGAGTGGGAGCTCAAATGTTCCAGAGGGATCCCAGAGAGAATGATGACACATTTTCCCTAAACTTCAAGGTATGGGATGCTTTACCCATTCATCCACTCAGTAAGAAAAGAAGTCACAATGCACACGATGGAAGTTACTTCTACTTGGGAATGTCAATTCTCTTGGGAGAACCAAGAGAAAGACCAAGACAGAAAAGGGGGCAGGAATCTGAAACTTACCTGAGGGTCAAAGTTTCAGGTTGTATGTGATTTTCATTCTACCTGATGATGTTCACAACTGGGCAAAGTCTGACCCAAGGAGGGCTGTAGATTGCATTTGAAATCAATAAGTAGGTTTTGGTGCATAAATCTTGATGAATGGTAACCCAATTAGGATTTCTTCATTATATAAGTACTTAAATTTAGCTTCCATAAGGAATCTAAATCTCCCCCAAAAATACTAATAAAAGATTCTATGCTTGGTAGTAAATTAAGTTTAAAAAAGTATAAGACATGCATATGCTTTCCTTTTCTAATGAATATGACAAATTAATACAGTAAGTCAAAGGCAATAGTTATCTACAACATATCAGCAATACACAAAAAAGTTAAATGACATATTATTTAATAATAAATATTCTGGAGCCATGATCATAGCATTTCTCCCCATCACAACTTCTGCCATCATGCTGACCCTTGACCTCTTCTCCAATGATACTTGTTCCCTTTCCCCGGGGCTATCTCCTTCTACAGTCACACCTTGAGTTGAGAATACATTATTGCTAGAACCAATAAATTTTAATGCCCAAGTTTTACAAGACAAAATGTGGCCTCTGTTACTTCCTTAACTAGTTCAAGTACTCTAACTGCTTCAACCTTGTCAAAACCTCAAGTTCAACCAGCACCCTCCTGCCTCCACAACCTCTTTCTCCTGGGCAGATTCCACGGTCCAGTATTATAATCATGTCTTTTTGCCAAATTCCCTAAATTCCTTCACTCTTGGCTATTCTGCCCCACCCACTTGTCATCACTCTAACCATGGAGGGACCCTATGGGTTGCTTTCTCTGAGCCTGAGCAGGGCAGCTGGGGTGGCTGTCAGAACACAGTCCCATCCGATGGCCTCAAAAAGCATTGACGGTTGGTTCACAGTACCCAACTAGGCCCTTGGCACCACCTGAGTGTCTGTTCTCCCACGCTCCATACACCCATGTCATATATTTTCCACTTTGTTTAAACTGCTTGTATTGACTTCCCTGTCTCTAAAGCAATGTTGCTGCTTTGTTTACAGAGAAAACAGAAATGGCAGCAGCAAACACCTGTCACTTCCTGCCACAGAATCCACACGTTCTCTGGAATACGGTACAGACTGTAGGGACCACGTACAAGCAGGGCTGGAGCATCACGTGTGGGCTCAACTCTCAGCTCCACAGTTTGACAGTTGCTGTGCCAAGCACACGTCTTCATCTCTCTGTGCCTCACTCTCCTCATCTGCAGAGATACAGAGACAACGGCCACCTCAGTGTTGGGGCTCTCAGAGGAGGTGATCCAGGCAAAGTGTGGAGAACAGTGTTTGGTACACAACATGCTCTCAGAAATGTCAGCTTTGGTAATTATTGCTGTTTTTATGAATCTTGGCTTTCTCATTCTCTTTACTTTCTCTCCCTCTATTAAACCCTCCCTACTTTTAAAAGCCAATCTTCCCATTAGTACTCAGCTCCCCTCCCCTCCCCTCCCCCAGCCACAGAGCACAGACTCCATTGGTACCTGCTCCGCATCCTCCATCATCAACTATTCCTGATTCTAGGGGAGTCTGTTGTCTGTATTCTGACACGCTGGGAAATGTTGAACAACTAGGGGGCTCATTCATGTTTGTGCATTTCTGTGGTATAAAAACTCCCACCACGGCCAATTTTAAGCTTCCAAGTGTTTACCACTGGCTACTAAACTTGCTGAAAGTTTAATAATTGGCTCCAGCACATCACTGATAGTTGTAGGAGTTCCTCTCATCTTAAAAAAACAAAACAGGGTGGTGCCTGTGGCTCAAAGGAGTAGGGCGCCGGCTCCATATGCTGGAGGTGGCAGGTTCATACCCAGCCCTGGCCAAAAACTGCAAAAAAAAAAAAACAAAACAAAAAAACAAAAACAAAAAAACCAAAACCACCACCAACAACAACAAAACAACAGAAACAAATAAAGCAACCTCCAAAGATCACCAGGAACAAAAACAAAACAAAAATCCACACAGATTCCAGAACTTACCCCACATCCATCCCAACCAGTGACTGCCCTATCTTTTCCCTCCCTTTCATGGCTATCATCTCTAAAGTTTTGAGACAAGGTCTTGCTACATCGCCTAGGCTAGTTTGGAACTCCTGGGCTCAAGCGATCCTCTTACTTCAGCCTCCTGAGTAACTGGGACTACAGTCATGTACCACGGTGCTCAGCCATGCCTACTATCTTAAAAAGAGGTATCTCTATGAGCCCAGGGTATCCAGGACCAAATCTCTCAGCCACGCATCACACACACTCTGCCTTCCATCTCCATCCTCCATGGCAGTGGTGCTCGCCAAGGAGTCCAGCGTCATCCCTTCTCACCTGAGTCTGAGCAGTGCTGACTGACACCTCTGTGTCTTTCAGCTCTTCCCTTCTCTCCAGCCACACCTGCACACGGTCATCCTCCTCTTCCCTAGCCTGCGTCCTGGACCTTCATTCTTCATGCTCCAAATTCTCTCAAGACAATCTTAACTCATCTCATAACTTTAACACCAACTCTCATAGTGAGGAGTGCCAAATTATTTTCCTGAGCCTAGGACTCCTTCTGTGTTCTCTGATCTGAATATGCATCTATTTTGAAAGTGAAAACTCTCTTCTAGCAGACTAGAGGAATAAAACAAGCATAAAAACATTGCCTGCCTCGAACAACCTTCAGGCTATCCGAGAAAAAGAAACAACCTGAAAGTCATAGTTGTGACTTGCCAAACATGTAAGTCAAAACCAAACAAGGAAGCCAAATGTGTAGGGCATTGAGTGTGGCGTGCCCACTAATGCAAACAGTTAACCCCTGTGTACAGAGCCTTATTCCTCTGAATCGAGATCTAGCAACTTGCAAGAACTTGGCAAAGTGAATTCTCAGGAGCAAATTCAGGCCCCTTCCTGGCTGCACCTGCTGAGGTATCCCTTGGCCCCCAGTGACCAGGCCTTCTGGCTCATTCTCCAAAGAAGGCCTTGTGGCGCTAGGTCACTCTTTGGTGCCTCAAAGAGCTATTGACACTGAGAACAGTGGACTACAGAATTCATACTAATTTTAGAGTGGAGGAAATTTATTTTATCAATACCCAAACTAGAGAGCAACATGCTTGTGATCTGCTCTGATACTTAGAAATTGACTTGCATTAGCCAGTTAAGAAAAGCTAGCAGGTCACAGTAACCTGCATGAAGATTCTTAACTGATTAGACAGAGACTGCCATAGAGAGGGCCTGGGAATAAATTCTCTGGCTGGGTGACTTTTCGGGCAGAAACCATTTTGGAAAAGCTGCATTCATGAGACAAACTCTGTCTGAATTTAAAGAAGATCTCATCAAAACAAGAATGCATATGTTCTCCAGAAATTCATTCATTCATTTTTTTTTTTTTTTTTTTTGGTAGAGACAGAGTCTCACTTTACCACCCTTGATGGAGTGCCGTGATGTCACAGGACTCACAGCAACCTCCAGCTCTTGGGCTTCCGTGATTCTCCTGCCTCAGCCTCCCGAGCAGCTGGGACTACAGGCGCCCGCCACAATGCCCAGCTATTTTTTTGTTGCAGTTCGGCCAGGGCTGGGTTTGAACCCGCCACCCTCGGTATATGGGGCCGGCGCCCTACTCACTGAGCCATAGGCGCCACCCATTCATTTTTAAAGGTAAAATTCTTAAATCTGTAGATGCCACTCCTTATTGAAGGGTGGCAGACTGTCCAAACATTCATCTGCAGATATGATGCTTTAGAAGTAAACATTCTGGTCAAACAGTGCTAAGGTGCCTCATCAATTGAAAAGGAAGGAAGGAATCAACAGAGAAAAGACCATCCTGTCCACATACACAGGGGGAGCATCTTAGCACTTTCCAGGTCAGCTGGATGTCAGCCAACGGTGATGAAAAAGCTATCTAAACTTACGTGCGTCAAAGACCGGCAGAAGTCACTGCTAAACTCTATTATTAGCAATGGCCATTTGGGTGACATTTATTTCCTTTTTCCACTTCAGTTTCTAACCATTCTATTATATATTAGTGTCCATTTCATCATCATCAAAAAAGAAACAAGTTTTTTTAAAGGAAAAAAAATGTCAAAAGGGAGATAATTTCAAACATGGGTTCAGAATGTTAAAACATTATAACATTTTTGCTTCTCTAAGTTATCACTATTAACTTTAGAATCACAAAAATTACCAGTCCAGAAATAGAAACTATTAGTCAGGCAAAGCTTGAAAACTCACATACAATTTTTTGTTAAAAAAAAAAAAAAAAGGACATAATTTTCCTGTTATTAACAATGGGAAGGTTAAAAAACTTCTTGGAAAGGAAGGTCATGTGGCGGATACATGTGTTCCTGTAGGCTCTCCTGGGACCAGATTCATTCACAAATCTCAGAAGGATAAGTTGAAATTAAACTGCAGGCAGGTTATTATGCTCATTAAAAATATCCAATTCAACCCCTGGTTGATATTGTAAGAATCCCAAGTTCAGTATTACAGAGGTACCCAGAACATTTGCATTTGAACATTAAAAACAAAAACTGGACTTAGAGGATGGAGAGGACCAAGAGGTAATCACCAGCCACAGGCTGCCTCCGCACAGGTCTGCTGCATCAGAGCAGAATGGAACGTGGGTCACCTATTCCACTGTGATACAGGGAAAGTCCACGTGCCTCATCCCTTCCTCAGGTAGGCCCTAAATTAAAGCTGTGGTTTACACGAGACGGGCTGAACAATTATGCAGTTCCCAGTAGTCTACAGGAAACTCTACCCCATTCACCCATCTTGGGAAAGTACAGTTATATTAGCAAGAAAGAGCAAAATTATTAAAAAGACATTCTTGAACTTGCTCTAGGAAATCACCTATAAGCTGTGGTTCTCTACCAATTATTAGTGACAAATTATCTGTGACCACTAATGTGTGATAACATCTCAGTTAAAGTAGCCAACATTATAGAACACATATTGACGACATTAATTCCCAAGATGTACCCTCATCTTCTTCCTATCACAGTTGCTAGAATACCTACAAAGCCCACTCCACTAAGGCAGATGAATTTCAACATATAACTGAATAAAACATAAATAAGAAAATCAATTTTGTAAAAGAACAAAACATTTAAGATACAGGTTACTCAGAAACCAACAAAATACACAATATTCCAAACTTACAGGACTGATGGAGTAGGTACTGTTGTTGGTTCACTACCTGATGTAATGAAGCTAAGGAGTGTTGAGGCTGGTTTATGAAAGGGAGCAGGTGGTGCTCACTAAAGGACGAATGTCTTGGGGGGTCCTTACAGAAATCTCTTTTAGGAAGTCCATACCTCACAAACAAACAGCACTTACTGATACGTCTGATCCCTAAGTCGTCAGATGGTACCCCAAATTAGTCTATGACATAGATTTAAATATAAAGGTGGCAATAAAACTATTTACAAAATAGTCTGCATTTAAATAACAATTCAATGCCTGAAATATCAAAATGTTAAGATAATTAGTCACTTGCCACCAAATGCTTGCTCTTTCCATGTAGTCAGGGTTCTCTCCTGACAGTATGGCAGTGACCTCCCAGGCAGCCAGAGGCAGAAGGACACTCCTTGATTCCTCTATAATTGAAGTTGCTGCCTCCTAGGGAGGTTCCCATTGGTGGGTGAACTCCACCCCCTTTCTGCCCAGATGTGGCCAGTGAGCCCCTTGCCTCTTCCACGCTGGGTCTAACTCAGAAGGAAGTGAGTACACAAGAAAGCTCACTTTATCCACACTTTGCACGTCTACTCCTAAGACTGATCTGTTTAGAAGCAATAGAACCGGTCTCTAGATCCAAACCATTGGAATTAGTGATTAATCCTCTGGCTGATAAAGTTCCACTCCATGATTTCCCAGCTCCTTTACCTATGAGGCAGGACAAATACCTAGAACCAAGATAACTCAAACCAGAAAAGCTCTAGCAGTTGCAAACACGAAAGGACAAAATTCCTTAGATGAGAAATTCCTAAATTATGCCTAAGTACAGCAAAGAAAAATGAATGTTTCATGGGTACTAAAATGTGTAATGTCTCATGTCCCACAGCAGTCTTCAAATTTATAATTTACTTCAGAACAAAAACTTTTAGTTCAATCTTTGGGAAAACTGATCAAATGGAACCCATCTCCAATTTTATACTAAAAATTAACGAGCCTCAGACTCGGTAATCAACTTGGCTAGAATGTTCCTATTGACTCGTTAAAAATTAAGAATTGGAAGAATTTTAGAAAATGTATATTCTATTCTATTCTGGTCCATATTATCATCATAAGTTGAAAATTTTCTTAAGAGAAGTTACTCCAATTTCACCCTTTTTAACTTTGAGAACATGAGTTAGTGTGCTCACTCTGCATATTTATATCTAAATCCTAGATTTGCTTGAAAATGTGAATTTTATCAGTTGTCAGAAGCAACTGGTGAGAGGGGAAGAAAATCACATTATAGTCAAACGAAACTTAAGCTGGTTCCCATCTGGCTAAACTTTAAGCTTAAAATAAATGCAATTTTCTTTTCTTCACCTCACCCAATGAGACACGGAAGATAGTCCTCTAGGCGGTGAGAGGACACTGCAGCTGCTTCACTTTACATCCTCATTACCCGGCCTTCCCGGCACCACTGGAAGGCGGAGGAACCCACTTCACTCTGTGACACTTCACGAGCCTTCCCTGTCTTGTGGGACTGTGATAACAGACTGCTAGAGGATATGGGAGTCTTGGAAAAACTCACACAGAGATACAGTCTTCTGGGGTTCTTTATTTCTTTTTCATCGGTGGTAGAGGGCTAAGACCAAAGAAAGTACTTATGGATCAACTGGTTAGTTCACTTAAGAAAACAAATCTCTTCCTGATTTCTATTAAAATCTATGATCGGGGTGTGTGTGTGTGTGTGTGTGTGTGTGTGTGTGTGTGTGTGTGTTACTCAAGAATATGTGTTTAAGTATCAGCTTGAGATAACAGCTGCAAATTAGAAACAATGACCAGCACATAAGGGGGTTGTACACAGGTCTGCTTTCACGTGACCTGGCATTTTCCTGGACTAGGCTCTCTCTATTCTTTGTTTGGTTCTGGCCATTACTGATTTCTAGTCACAGACGATGTGATGAATTGCGAAACAACAGGCACTGGCTTTACTCTGCTTGTGATGGTGGTACATGACCGTACATGTTCACCAAAACTAAAGAACTGTACACCTAGAAAGGGGAAATTTTACTGTAATTGATTATAACTCAGTAACTCTGGCTTGAAAAGAGAAGGAGAAAGAAAAAAACAGAAACTAACACTAAAGCTCACTTGGCATTAAACCAGTATAAATGACTCTCAAAAACATTATATTGAGCAAAAGAAACCAGACAGAAAAGGCTCCATACTGCTGATTCCACTTAAATGGCTAGCAGGTAGAAGAGGAGGAGCCTGGATCATCCTCACCCCCCTTGACTCCTGATATTGAAGCTGCTGCCTCCTGGGGAGGCTCCCAATGGTGGGCGAACTCCACCCGCTCTCTGCACCCAGGTGTGGCCAGCCAGCCCCTTGCCTCTTCCACACTGAGTCCAACTAGGAAAGAAGTGAGTACACAAGGACGCTCACTTTACCCACACCTTGCACCCCCCTCCTACAGCTCCCTGCCCCCCCAACCTCATTCTCTTCACCACACCCCCAATCCTAGGAAAAAAATTGTATTTCTCCCAAAGTTGGCTTCATGCTCTCAAAAAGAAATTAGGAAATGATTCTATAATTGTGTCTCAGAGTCTTGAGTGGGCCTATTCAAGAACAGAAATCAGGCTTGGCCTTTTTTTTTTTAAGACAAAAGAGTCTCATTCTGTGCCCAGGCTAGAGTGCCTTGGTGTTAGCCTCCAGCTCAGCAACCTCAAACTCCTGTGCTCAAGTGATCCTCCTGCCTTAGCTTCCCGGAAAGCTGCGTCTATAGGCACCTACCACAATGCTGAGCTAATTTTTTCTCTGTGTTTGGTTTTTTTTTTTTTTTTTTTTTTTTGGGGGGGGGGTAGAGATGGGAGTGTCACTCTTGCTCAGCTGGTCTTGAACTCCTGAGCTGAATGGACTCTCCCACCTCAGCCTCCCTGGGTGCTGGGATGACAGGTGTGAGCCACCACACGTGGCCAGTTTTGTATGTTTTGACTCAAATCTCCTAAAGAGAATTCCAGGGAGAGCTCTGTGGTGATATATATTCAGTTTATACTCTTCCCTTTGCCACAAAAATTTAATTAGGCTGAAAAATTTAAGCAAAATCAGCAAGCAGAGAGGACAATAGAAATATCCTCCTTTATTTAATGTAGCTTGAAAAAGAAACCCCAAACTCATCCTACCATATCATTGTTACTCACATTAGCTAAAAAGATCATCTTCTGATCCCCCTTCAACCTCTCCAGTAGATTAAAATAACAAAATTCCCTGCAAGGAAAACTTCGTGGTCATATTTCAAACATCATCTTAGGTCAGATAAACGCCTGGAATATTATCTAGCCTTTAAAAATAAGGAGTTCTATAACATTATATACATGTACAAACAATATATTAGTATATTCAGTGCAAAGGGTTATTAGGAGAGGCTATCAGGTTGGAGCAGGGAGTCAAGAAGAAACAAATTGAGAATGGGAAGGGGTTTTCTTCATGTTAAATCTCCTACATAATTTAAAGTGCATTATAGTATCTTGTGCTACTCTTTTAATAAAAGTATTAATTAAAAGAGAATATAAAACTTATAAGAAATAAATACTTGACCAAACTACAGTTAGTAGTGGGCAAGTCCATAGAATGAAGAGTGCTAAACTGGGTGAAGTGGCCCAAAAGGAGACTTTGAACAAAGGGTACCCTCTGAAAATAGTACCTGGCACCCCCTCAACTTCATTATTACCTCTGAATGCAAACTGATATAGCTCCCCTATTTTAATACTTTTACAACAGTCTGAAATATATATGTAAGTATAACCACCACTCCTTATGTGTTCCTCACAATCCCCTATTCTCCATATTACTTATTTTCACCTTCCTAGTTCCTCTGTCAATTACATGTGCCAGCTGCTAACCGAGCAGAGCCTGCAGTGAGGGAGTGTCCTTGGGTTCTCTTACTTATAAAACATAAGACATGGGAAGAAGAAGAGGCGAGAACAACACCCAGAGCAAACCAAGCCCATGTGCCACATCCCCTCGTCCAGCAGCTACGTCCCACTGCACGGTCACCATGACAAGACAAAGGCTGAAGGAGGCTAAAGGACATAAAGCCAAGGACGGACCACAGAGACAATCTACAGGGCGCCTGCTGAATGTGACCCTCAAAAGTCAGGGACCAAGCCCCGAAAGGCCCCTGTAAAGAAGGAGAGAAGGGCCCCAAAGGGAAAGAGGGAGAAGCTGACGCTGGCAAGGAGGGGAATAACCCTGCAAAAAATGGAGATGCCAAAACAGACCAGGCACAGAAAACAGAAGGTGTTGGAGATGCCAAGAGAAGTGGGTGCTTTTTTGATAACCGTCTACTTCTAGCTACTGTGCAGTTGAAATACTATTTTTATTTTTATGAAAATGCAGAATTTTGTTTTACTTTGTTTTATAACTATGTTGTTAGCACACAGAACACCTCATTGTTGTTTCTTGGGGAAGGAACAGATGTCACACACAGAATGTCTCCAAAGCTGGACTGATGTGGGGAAATACCTTCCCTTTCTAGTTTTGAAAGACTTCCTCTTGGCTCCCAGGAGGAAGGATTCCCCGGCATTGACACACACAGCTACGTTGGCACAAATGCCGTGGTGTAGGAAAACTACAACTCATTTTTATTAGGCTATTAAGTATCAAATGCCCATTTTCCTTAAATACTAAGTATGACAGTTGGCATCTCTGTCATTTCACTTTGACACCTCTACTTTTTTTTTAAATTGGGAACGTACACTGTCATTCTTTCAGATGCACATTTTGGTGTGATTAGTTTTCAAATATTTTTTAGAGACGTTTTTGAGAAATCATGGATAAGGCAAAAATGTGTATTATTTTTTAGTATGAGTTCCGTTGTGGAATCAATGCAGTATGACAGCTTGAGACAGCAACGAAGGATTTGAGAAGGATGTGGCTAATGAATGCACAGCACCTGGATGGCATGAGAAGCTCTGGCGATTTTAATCTTTCTAAATAAACCATTTGGGGCACCTGAGACCACAGTGGATAACGATGAGCTGAAACGTGTCGTGGCAGTGAATACATCTCAACCTACCTGTGGATTAGCAAGGTTTGACGTTACTATTCTAAAACTCTTGAACCATTTGATCAGCAAGGTAAGGAAGCTGGATAGATGGGTTCTAAATGAATTAAATGAGCATCAGAAGAGAAATCATTTGAAACTTGCCTTTCTTTGCTATCATGACATAAAGATAAACCATTTCTATACTGTATTTTTTACATGTGATAAAAGATAGATTATTTTGGACAATCGCAATTGGCACAGTGGCTGGATAAAGATGAAGTGCTAAGACACACTCCAAAAATGAACATTCATCCAAAAAAGCTAAGGAGTTCTTTTTGGTGGTCCAGCACTGGCACTACCCTCTACCGCTTCGAGAAACCTAGTCAATGGATTACAGCAATGTCTACTGCAATCAACTGGGTGGAATGATGAGGACGCTTGTGATTAAGCAGCTGAGATTGGTCAATAGAGACAGGCCAATCATATTGCAAGTCAACACTGTTGCACAAACAATGCTGCTCAAACCACAGAAGCTGGACTTGGAAGCTCTCTGCCATTCACCATATTCACCAGACCTTGCACCAACTACCATTTCTTCCAGGCTTTGGGCCATTTCTTGCAAGGGATAATATTCAATTCTCAACAAGCTGTGGAAAAAGCCTTTCACGGTTTCATCAGCACTCTCTCTCTCCAGGCTTCTTTGCTGCTGGCATACATAAGCTACCGTTAAGACGGCAAAACTGTGTCAATGGTTTAGGTGCATACATTGATTAACTGTACTGCTTCTTGTTTGAGATGAAATAAACTAAACTTTTGATTCAAAATCTGGCATCTCAGATGTAATGACCTAATTTTTCCTCTTCTTTTCCACCTTCAGCATGGACTTAACTTCCTTAAATCCAGACACCTGCTGGGACCTGACCACCCCAATACTTGGTTATATCTAGCAATCTATACTTCCCAGGGGTGCCCCTGAGATGGCATCCTTTAAAAGAGTGGATCTGTTTCTAGATTGTGGATCCTTAGATACATTCTGCCATTTCATCTCATTTTCTGAAAGTCAGGGTCAGCTTCTGAAAAGCTAATAAACAACATGCTAAGTGTGAAATGTCACCCTTCACTCTAAATTGTCCCTGTTCAGAGCATTAAATGAAGACTTCACTGACTTTTCTAGTGGCTTTCTGACTTTGGTCATCCCCCGGAGAAAGGAATTTCAAAGTTGTATATTGTTAATGTTTTATACTGTTTATGACTGTCCTGCCTGAAATACCATGATTGTTTATTTTAATCTTTTATAAAGCTGGACAGAGTTTGGCATTAAAAAAAAACAAAGAAGGTCTGTACCATTCTCATGTAATAAGAACAGAATAAAACATTTTGATATATAAAAATAAATGTCCAATACATAAGTCAAAAAAAATTGAACATTTCTCATAATATAGCCATGAATAAGACAGTATTTTGAACTCTCAAGTAGACAAGGAGGTTTCTCAGTTTTGTTCTTTTTTATAAAAATAGACATCTGTCAAATATAAATTATCAAGTATGTATATAATCAAATGCTATGCAATCATTAAAGAATATGTCCTTAAGGGATATTTTAAGATATAGAAAGAAGTTGTTGTCATAATTTTGAAGGAAGGAAAAAAGAAACCACCAGGATTTTGAATTATCGAGGCAGTATGATTCCTCCCTTCCTCCCTCCCTCCCTCCCTCCCTCCCTCCCTCCCTCCCTCCCTTCCTTCCTTCCTTCCTTCCATTGAGACAGAGTCTCACTTTGTCACCCTGGGTAGAGTGCTGTAGCATCACAGCTTACAGTAACCTCAAACTCTTGGGCTCAAGCAATCCTCTTCGCCTCAGCCTCCCTAGTGGCTGGGACTACAGGTTTCTGCCACAAAGCCCGGCTATTTTTTTTGTTTAGCATGCCTGGGAGCACGTGTCCAGCATCCCCAAACTCCTGAGCTATAGGCACTCGATGATCTTCTATTTTTTATGCGTGCATGTATATGCAAACAGGTTTACATGAAGATAATGTTGAGGACACAAACATAGCTATAGAAGACGCTAGAAGAAAGCACATCCGTCTACCTGTGGGTTATCTCAGAGCGGCTTCAATTTTCTTCCTTTCCATTATATAAAATTTCTAAATTTTCAACAATGGCCAAGAATTTGGTATCGTAAAATTTTATTCTTGATGTATTGACTTTATAATATTAAAAATATATTTCTATAATGTTCTATGGTCCAGATTTCATATTTTTGTGGGTGCAAAAATGGCAGAGAAAAACTAGGGACAATTATTATATGACCATTTATTTAAAAAATAAAAATATGATCCTCTCCAAAGTTTATAATATATAAACATATATAGCATATATATAGCATGCATAAATATATATTTATACATAAATATATAAAAATATTGTTTTTATATAAATATAGTGTTATATTTATACAGGCATATATTTATAGATACATTTGTATATATTTATATTTTTACATGTACATACATTCATAGACAAATACAGCATAAATATAGGTGTAATACAGTATAAATATAATAAAGAATATTTGGAAATAAAATCTATGCTATATTACTTGTCCAAACAGTGGTAGAAACTGAAGGATTACTATGAGAAAAATGGCTTTATTCTTTTGTTTCTACAAAATTCCTTTTTGCTGAGCAGCTTAAAATGATGTTAGAATATAAGCAAATAAGGATTCACAGTTCACTTTTAGATTATCGTCCCCAAATCAGTAAAGTCCCAGCATGTAAAACAAGATCTGGGGCATAGCAGATAGTAGATACCTGCCTAATAATTCTGTAATGTGGCCCTGGGGAGGAAGAGGATGACAAGAAGCCCATGTCCCTTGCTGCCATGTGTGAGCACTGCGCTGGGAGCACGGGCATCATTCTGGAGGCCCCCCAGGGTCCTACGAGGTGTGTGGGCAACATAGTTGGGACTGTGAACGCTGGGTTACCACAAACAGCTAGGGAGAGAAAGTGCCAAGGAGCAGAGGCAGAAATGAGGTAGTTTAACTTGTTCGGGAGGTTTTGAATGAGCTCTATCTAATAAAAAGCAAGCTGGTTTTGGTCGCTGGTTTAGCTGTCTTTGGAGTTGTATTAGGAAGTCAAGTCAGGAAAACACACAGAGCCAGATTAGGGAGACTTTCAGGGTGTGAAGCAGAAAGGGGGCATCCCACAGACCTCTGCTTGAGTGGGACTGAATGACTCTTCAATGACAAGCTTATTACTCCAGACCTCTAAATTGCTTTCTCATGCCCCACTTACTCCCATGCCCTGGATCACGTGTGAAGCCATTTAGGAGGAAGGAAGGTTGTCCATCATTTAGCCAGCCATTTCTGCCTGGGTTTTAGATACAGAAATGGGATTTTATAGAAATGGCAGTTGATGGCTTTCGTTTGGAAATATTTTAAACAGAATATTTTCTTACAGCTAAAACATTGGTAGAAGGATGAAATAAATGAGAAACACAGAAGTTATTTTAAGATCTAAGCTCCAGGAGGATGAAACTAAAGTCCTATTTGGCAGCTAAAAGGGTGGACACTGTCCTGTTAAAGACGTGTCGTGTGGCTCCCTCTTACGTACATATAGGAAATGTCACATATACAATTCTCATTTTCTAATTTATCAAGATGTCCTTCTAACAGGAAAATTCCTGGGGAGCCAGAAGTGGTACCGATAGGCAAGGTGTGAGCAGGAGTCACGCAGATGGCTCCTGATGACAACCAGCCTCCCTTGTGTCACTGCATGGCAGGCAACTCATCACTTAAGGTAAACCCGGACAGAAAATAACATGTTTGAATAAAAAAAGACGTGTAATGTACACTATAATGTACAGACAATGCTCTCCTGAGCAAGTAATTTCAAGGTGAATTGCCTTATGGTGGGGTGGGGGTGGGGCCTTTTAATCTTCTTTAGCCGTGACTTACAGTACCAAACACATTTTGTGTTGCACCCCAGTATACATGAAGATGAGGGTAAAACTGATTTAATGAGATGCTTCCCTTTGCTACTTGTGAAGCACTCTGAAAGTCATTACATCCCATTTTTAAAAACACTATGCAAAATTCACTGAAGTGATTTTGTTACCCCCCAGTGAGTCACTATTGGCAATTACTTCAAGAGAGTAATCCATTTGACTGCCTCCTTCCAGAGAGTTTTCTTTCCTATTTCTTGAGACAAAAAACTCTACAACCACATCTCCCAAACTATTTATTCAAAGTCAGAAATCAAATGATTCAAGTTCATTACTTGAGAGGAATGTTCAAAAACCACAGGAATTATAGTATTATCTTAAGCATAACACAGATAACCACATGGCATAGGATCTGATGAAATAAGAAAAGGGTCCAAGAAAGGATCTGTTTATACACATCCTAACAGCCACGATGACCAAGGTTCTAAGAAAGAAATAGTGCCGGTCAACTACCAGAAAGACCAATTTTATTTTGCTTCACTTTTCAAATTTGTTTCCTTATCACTTTAAACCAAACCCTTTTGTTTATTTGTTTGTTTATTTATTTATTTAATGAGACATAGTCTCACTCTGTCATCCTGGGAGTGCCATGGTATCATAGCTCATACCATCTCAAACTCATGGGCTCAAATGATCCTCTTGCCTCAGCCTCTTGAGTAGCTGAGACTAAGGGTGCCCACTACAATGCCTGGCTATTTCTTTTATTTTTTAGTAGAGATGGGTCTTGATCTTGCTCAGACTAGTCTTGAGCTCCTGAGCTCAAGGGATCTACCTGTCTCCAGAATACCAGCCTTCCAGATCTACCAGCCTTCCAGATCTACCAAGAATATAGGAAAACCTAACTCTTAAAATGGCCAAAAAGTCATGAAAAAATGCTCAGTGTCTCTAATCATTCGGCAAATGTGACTCAAAACCAAACTGAGACATCACCTAACTTCAATGAGAATGGCTCATATTAAAAAGTCCCAAAACAACTGATGCTAATTGGATGAGGAGAGAAAGGAACACTCCCACCCTCTTGGTAGGACTGTAAACTAGTGCAGCCTCTCTGGAAAACCATCGGAGATAGCTCAAAGAACCTAAAGGAGACATATCATTTGATCCAAAAATTCCACTGCTGGTTTTATATGCCCAAAGGAAAAAAGGTCACTTTACTAAAAAGACACCTGCTCTTGAATGTTTATAGCAGTGCAGTTCACAATTGGAAAGATGTAGAAACAACCCAAATGCCCACCAATACACGACTGGATTAATAAAATGTGTGGCACATGTGTAGTGTGGAGTACTACTCAGCCATAAAAACAAATGTGAGTATCTTTTTGAACAAGGACAGAACTAGAAACCATTCTAAGTGAAACATCTCGAGAATGGAGAAACAAACACATGTGCTCAATACCAAATTGGAACTAATGGATCAATACTTCAATGCAAATATGGAAGCAAATCTCAATGAAAAATCAAGCTGGGGGAGGTAGGGGAGGGGCTGGGGAAATTCACACATACTGAGGACAGTGCACACTATCTGAGGGAAGGTTACACTTAGGTGAATAACTCTGACTCGATTTGTACAAAAACAATGTAAACAAGACATGTGTACCCCCTAATATTCTGAAATTAAAAAATAAAAAACCAAACCCTCTATCTAGCCAAAATAGCTCACTAAGTATCATTGGCTATGATTCCAACTCTTCCTTGCAGCCAGGTACATCAAAGAAACTTGGCTTCAACTCACATAAGAGAAAAAGGATCTTGAATCCTAGTAGTGAGAACTGAGCAGCAGCAGCAGGACTCACCCGCTGGTTTTTCACCTCCACCTGCCAGTGCGCTATCATCCTGAGACTGTCTCCCCACCCCACAGACAGCCGCCCAAGATCAGAGGGCAAACCCCTGGCCTGCCAGATTCCCAGGTCAGCCTCCAAAGGGATGATGGTGACAAGCAACGTCTGATGAGCACAACCTATGTGTGACGCTGTGGCTAAGACCCTCCCTGCCACCTTCCATCATGTCTGGAAGTTCTGACTGGGATGTCAAAATTATGGCCCTAGAGACAACAGATTAAACAAAACTATCTTCCCATCCAGTTCAATATGTTAGTCACTAGCTGCCGCCCTTCAGCCTCTCTCAGCTTTCCGTTTTTTTGTTTTTGTTTCTGTTTTTGTAGAGATGGAGTCTCACTTTACTGCCCTTGGTAGAGTGCCGTGATGTCACAGGACTCACAGCAACCTCCAGCTCTTGGGCTTCCGCGATTCTCCTGCCTCAGCCTCCCGAGCAGCTGGGACTACAGGCGCCCGCCACAACGCCCGGCTATTTTTCGCTGCAGTTCTGCCGGGGCTGGGTCTGAACCTGCCACCTTCGGTATATGGGGCTGGCGCCCTACTCACTGAGCCACAGGCGCCACCTCAGCTTTTCATATTTATTGGATTAAGGGACAACCCTATAGGAGAAGCACGGTGGATGGAGCCCACACTAATTATGGGGCCGATGGAGCTGGAAGGAGAAGTCCTGCAGAGAAAGGTAAGTAAATACGCAGTTTCAACATCATGTGAGATGCACCTCAGAGGGTGAGGAAGGTAGGAGGCTGAGCAGCAGGAGCCAGCTGGGCAACCAAAGAAATGGAGGGAGGACGTCCGAGAATGAGGGGTAGTTGTGGGTCCCCAGGAACGGGAAACACATCCCACTGGGATTTCTGGAGTTGGGGGAGGTAGGGTGGCAAGAAGTCTGGCCTTCATTCTCAGAGGAACGAGACTCCAGTGAGGGGTTTCAGCCAGATCCGACTTATGCCTTAGGAAAAAAACAAGGTTGTAGGTCGAAGCAGAGATGGACTGTAGTTGGCAAGTATGGAGCCCATACGATGGTGATCGGAAGTAGGGTAATCATGGTGGAAAGGCAGAAAAATCAGGAGACAGAAGAAACGTTTGGGTGCTACTCTGACAGGACTTGGGTACCGATTGGTTGTGGATTTGAGAAGGGACTGAGAATGACAGCAAGTTTCAGGGACTGACATCAAGGTGTAGAGAAGCCAGGGAATTTTCACTTTTCCTTAACAGCAGAATCCAGGTGGTCTGTTCTGAGCCACTGCTAGGAAACGGGCGGAGCACCTGAGGAACAAACAACGTACCTCCTCCCCTCGTGATAAAGGGAAGGAAACCTACCTACATGCCAAGGATGTGTACAAACTTAGCTTGATATTTTCCTTCTTCACGTTTTAGTGTCATGAATAATGTCTATTCATTGTCAAAAACATAAAAGGCACCAAGAAGCACGGTCAGGACTGTCCTCGCCAGGAAGCCCGGGAAACCCGGGAAACGCAGCACTAAGTGCCTGTGATACTTTCTGAGGTCCATGGATGCATTTTGATTTTAATATTTTTTAAGTCAGAAGAAAAACATAAATAGAAATACAATAAATACATAATGATGAATCCCGCCTAGATTATATTCATCTTCATAACAACAGTCATAACATCTAAACATTAATATTGTTTTATGAAGGAAGGAGCCGGCAAAGGAAAAATTACCTAAGGCACAGGGAAGCTGTATTAAGGCTGAAGTACAGATAAACACAGAACACCTATAATTCCCTGTTTATACATCTCTATCATATCCATTGAGCTACTTCTGCGTAGCAATGACTCAGCAAGGTCCAGCCTGAAACTGCCTCTACCTAGATACAGCCAACGTGGTACCATGCCACTGGCCCAACCCTGTCACGCACCTCATCCCCTGCCTCCTTTCCCCACCCCTTCCCTACGCTCTATATAAGCGGCTGCTTGACGCAATAAAGTTGAGTTCCTGCTTAAAAAAAATAAATAAATAAAATAAAAATTAAAAAAAAAATCTATAAAGCTTTCATGTCTGTAAACGTTAGTCTCTATCATGTCTGCTAGGTACCGATCTATCTATCTCGGTATCTCCCTATACTATGTACACGTAGAGTCATCTGAAATCCCGCCATCACCATTAGATCTCCTCCTCTACCCCCACGGTTTTCAATAGTTCCTAAAACTGTATTGAGCCTTGTATCTGAATCTACGTGGCTGCTTAATGCAGTATAAATGCTTCAGTCTTTCAAAGGATAAAGTTTGTAAAGGAATAAAAAGGTTTCAAATTTCAGATCATTTACCACAGAAGTTCTCTTCTAAGAACTAACTCAGATGAAATAAAAATCAGAAGGAATTACAGGGATGTTCATCACAGTGCTATTTCCCGCTAAAAACGGAAACATTCCTAAATACTCCTGCAGCAAATGCCTGATCCAATTAATATGGCAGAGTCACAATAAAACACCAAGCAGCCATTAAATAATGAAATAATTTATGTATTTGTTGTTGTGGAGAGTTACAATATATTAAGTATAAAGAATAGATTATTAAAAAATAGTATAGTTTAATACTATTTTAATGTCAAAAAAAAGTGTGGGAAGATTTATCCCAATCTAGCTCAGTGGTGGGATAATGGATGATTATTAGCTTTACTTCTCTGCATTTAAAATTTTTTAGCAATGAGAATATATGAATTTGGAATTAAAAAATACTAAAAGTATTTATTATTTGACTGAGGATCCTTTGGTAGACACTTTGTTGAGGAAATTATAAAATATGTGTACAGATACGTACCCACAGAGATAGAGGTCTCCTTCATCATCAAACTTTCCCACTCTACTGAGTATTTCTCAGGAACATAGAAAGATGTTATCATTTCTCCCCCATCAAAAAATTCCGCTTGACTATAACTTCTTCATTAACCACCTTGTTTTCACACAACTGTAAAGCAAAATCCCTTTGAATGGTCATCCATACTAGTACTTCTCCGACCATTAATGGCTGAAAAGCCACTTTGTTTTAAATATCTAATCTGTTGATTAGAAAGAGACACAGTTGAAAATCATAATGAAAATTAATCACTAGGAAAATGATCATACGCTTGAGGGCCACGGCAATGTCAAATTGGTCTAATCATTTCTAAAAGCTTCTTCTGCATCATCTCCTGGCAGCAATCCTCAGCCCGCACTGAGCAGCAAACCCGTATAGTTACTGCCTCTGTCCCCACCTGCTGTCTACTTGTCCAGTCCAGCTCTCTCCTTCTTTACCCCATGACACTGCTCTGGTTCAGAGGATCCTGACCTCCACCTTCCTAACACTAGTATTCAATCTGCAATCTTCATGTAACCCTGCCATCTGCATGCAGCATACAAGATAGGGGAGCTCTCCTTCACCTTGAATTGAACTTTTTCTTGGTTTTCTTCCTACATCCCTGTCTCCCCAGTCAATTATTTTCTTAGTTCGTCTTCTACTTGCCACCTCTAAATGTTGGCATGCTCTGGGGACTAATCCTGGGGTCTCTTTGATGCTTTCATTAAGTATCGTAGCTTTAACTATTATTTATATACTAGCGATGCCCCCAAATCTCCAGGTCAGAACCATCCCCTGGACTCCAGATGCGTATCTCCAATATAAAATCAACATCTCCATTGGATGTCTAAAGGACACCTCAATATTATACAACCAAATCGGAACTGCTGATCTTCTCTGACCTTCCACCAATTTATGACGACTCCATGCTCTTAGTTGTCCATCCTGCCTCCTCTTATTTCCCACCCTACATCCAATCTGGCAGGGAAAATCCTGTTGGCTGTATCTTTACCACAAGTCCCCATCTCAGTATTGCCCATAAGCTAACACCCTGGTTCAAGATACCATCATCTTTCTACTTGCTTATTATAGTAGTCTTCCTACTGTCTAATCTCAGTAGATGAGCCAAACAGTAATTCTCGGAAACTGTAAGTCACGTAATGTCACATGTGATGTTCAATCTGTCTAGGGCTTTCTCTTTCTGCTGGATAAAAGTTGACTCTATTACAAGAGCCTACAAGGGCCTACAGAATCTCCCACCCACTGAACCCCCTCTCTCCTGCTACCCTTCCCTAGTTCTCTCTGCTCCAGTCAGACTTGCTTCTTGTTCTTCCTTACCCAAGCTGCGTGCTCCTGCCTGAGGCCTTCGCCATGGCTGTTCCCTCTTTCTGGGAAACTCTTGTCCAGGTACTATCTTGGCCCACCCCCTCACTTCATTCCTAGTTTTGATTAATGTCTCCTCAGCAAGGCAATAACATGCATCCACCCTTTTCAATAGGATTTTTCTCCATTATATTTTTCGCTAAATAAAAAACATCTTAATTTGTTTATTGGCTGTTTTCTCCAACTAAAATATAGGAAAATGATCATAGGCTTGAGGGCCATGGCAATGCTTAAGGGAAGAGTAGTCTGTTCGTTTCACTGCCACAGCCCCAGTGTTAACACACTCAGTGTAGTGTATTTACACAGCAAATGTTCATCTTGGTGTGAGACCTTCAGTTTGATGTTCCCTCTGACGACATTAATGACGCAGGAAAGAGGCAGGATTAGCTCTGACCTAGAGAAGTCAGGTGGGAAAATAATTCAGCGCGTTCTGGTAGGAGTCTGGTAGAATTCCAGCAAAAAGCAATTCCTCAAATTATTAAATAGCCAATAAAAGCCGAAGAACCGTGAGAGTTGCGCTTCTCGGGGACAGGTATGACTTGCAGAATGTTAATAGCACTTGCATTGAGGCTTATTTCTTCCTCTAAGTTTCAGCTTCATTTAAAAACTCTTGTCTCCAAGTGAAGATGGACAAGCAGCTGCTTCATCCCCCAAAAGCCCTGCTGGTATCTCAGAGTGGCAAGTACCACCAAACCCAGTACACAGATCATCAGGGTAGGAAAACACTGGGGGTGCGGGAAAAGAATGAAGGAAAAGAATTTTTTTTTTTTTTTTTTTTTTTTGGTCACTTCCTATATCTGTTATGGAAAAATTAAGGTTTCATTCCTCTCAAAAGGTTCTGCTGGCAATAAAGTTGATATTTCAAAGGAGAAAAAAATGCCGAGTGAGAAAAGCACATTTTACTCAATTCTCTGCTCAAAAGCTGAGAGCAATCATACCTGCATGAGAGTAAACAAGACCTTTGTCCATGCTTCGCATTACCTGGCTCCCAGCAGCCCCCCAAAACAACGCCCATGGGCATTTCCTTAATTCTCTTGTATAGAATCCAACAGCCAAGCTAAGCTTGTTTTAGACAGCTTAGACAAACGTCACAAAAGAACAGGTGATGGCAAAGTCCTACTGTAACTAATTTAATGGTTTGAGTCACTACTGGTTACATAAAAAGGAGTCTCTGCACTACAGTAGCTTTGTGGCTAGAGGTCACCCAGGCAATTATGGCATTTCAGCCCTGAGGAACCTGAGGACCACACAGAAGAGGCTTGTCTAGAGCAGCTTGGTAGCGGAGCCAGAACTAGAATCCAGGTTTTCTTGCGCCCTATCTAGAGCTTTTGCTACCCTGCAAGAATGTTTACTTAACCAATGATCTGAATTATCAAGACAGGGGAGGCCCAAACTTGGGAGGGACATCAACTGGAAAGTTTGTTAAACATGGGAATTTCTGGATTTCTCTGCAAGAATTTTCGTTTTGTGGAAGCCCCCCTAAGTGAATCTAATGCACAGCCAAGTACAGGAATCATTGATCTAAGTTATACAAGACAGAAGAGCAAAGAAACCAGCAGATTTCCACTTAAAAAAAATGCAAGTCATTCTCCTTACTCATTCTGGAAAGAAAAAAAAAACCATGGAAATATGTAATTATAAAGCTCAGAATAGCTTCTTCAGGGGGAAAGAAAATATGATTCACACTTCTAAAGATGCTCAGGCCACAGCTGTGATCTGTCCTTGTGGCCAAAACCCTTGAAAAGCCAAATTAAGGGAAGACACATTGGACTTGATTGTTTGCTGGGATCTAGAACTGTGTCCTGCGCCCTACATACAGGCCAGAGAGGGCTTCCTGGGAGGCAAGGAGAGACAGGCAGCCGGCTGGCATTGACATGCAAGGAGCTGCTACTGTCCTCGGCTTCCCAGCCCACAGCTGCTTCCCCAGGGGACCTGGCTCCTTTCAAATCCTGGTGGGTGGGCACACCTGCTGGGAGAGAAGGCGTCTTTGAGAGAAGCCCTGTTTGCTGGTCCCTCTGAGTCCTCAAGGGAGCCCTTTTCAGACCAGAGAGCAAACTCCAGACTGGTTAAAGTCAGACCCATCTCCCATAGAGAGGGGTGGGTAGAATAAGAGAAGCAAGCTGAGAGTCGTCTGGAGGCAGTTGGGGATATAATAAATTAGGAAGTCACACAGCTGTGTGTTCTGAAACACAAGATTGAAAATAGATCATTTTTTCCTCTTGGGGGAACATACTGTAGTGTTGATATTTTCTAATTCAAATTTGGACTCAGTGGGCCTTCTCAACCAAATTACCCTGAGGAGGAGGGGGAGAGGGAGGGGAGAGAGAAGCCCTTTTGTATAACTCATTCTCACTTATTTTAGAAGGAAAAAGAATGCTTTTTGAGAGGTTTCAGGGTAAAATGCAAAGTACATAAAAAATTCAGCACTGCCTGAGGAATATTTTTTTTAGAACTGATGCTGAAGCAAATAGAAAGTTACTCTATTTATGCAACAAATACTTATTAAATGCAGACTATGTGTAAAACATGGGGCTAGAGGTTACAATGGAAGATGAATTTACTGTGAGTCTAGTCCTCAAGGAGCTTACAGTCTGTAAGGAAGACAGGACATTTACAAAAACTAGAGCAGTGGGCAAGAACATTGCATAATAGTCAAGAGCAAACAGCACAAGAGGATCTTGTTAATGACAGTTAACAATAGATAGGTAACCGCCTCAAATTCTACATCACCTCACTCGACTTAACCTCTCCCTCTGTCAAACTCCTCCTTTGTAAATGGAGCTATTGGGAGGATTAACAGAAGTAACATGTGCTTACTATGGCCACCAGGAATTGTCAACTATGTAAAAAACATCCAATAAATGGCAGTGGCCTCTTTTTTTGTAAATAAATCCTTCATCTTTAAATTAGCATATGGTTTTTGTTTGAAGCTCAAGGGCCCAGGGCTGGGAGACCAGATTGAGATCCACCTCCTAATCTGTGGCAACCACCAGGTAAGTCTCTATACCCAAAGGCCCTCAGTCAAGAATAAGATGTAAAAGGCATTCTAGAGCTTTCTGTCCTCTGCTGTTCCCCCAACCTCTTGGGATTACCTGAAAAAACAAAACAAACAAACAAACAAACAAAAAAATCCCATTGACACTATGGAAAGTCGCAGTTCCTGATAAAAATATATTAAAGACTTTGGCTGTCAGGTGTGCTTCTGTTTTGTTTTGCTTTTCTATTTGTTTCGCTTGTGTTAATATATGTTGGTTTTAAAATCCTCACAGGTTAGCATTTCATCATTGTTGCAATGCAGTTTGATGTCCTGATTTCTGTTGTTTTCATTACTTGCCTTTTATGATGTTAAGTCTAATTTACCACCTATTTGAATCTTCTAGCATTCTGCTCATACTTTCCTTCCAATTTTATGCTGCCCTCCGTATTAATACTCTTGCTTTTACAACTTACAAGGATTTTTGAGGCCATGGATTGGCCCATTATGATCCTACAATAAATGGTGATTACTGCTCTGGGGAAACACAGCCTGGGGGTCTAAGCCCAGGGTTTAAAAGAGATTGGTATCTCGAGGACTATGGAAAGATAGATTTTGTACCTTACAGTTCTGGGGTGAGTTGAATAACTTTAATATTAGATTGATTTTACAGATGAGACGTGATGATGCTATCCGTGCCTCCTTCACCGACTAGAATCCTGTTACTTTTATGATTTTCTTTTATGACGTTTCCCCTTGTATAAGAAGCTACATGTTCTGAATCCTCAGTTCCTCAAGCCACCTCATAGTGTTGGAAAAGACCAGAAGGGAATGTAACGTCCATCCAAGAAAGGGCCATATGAGTGACACCTCTGACCTGCTCTGGGGAGGACTCAGCCACGGGTGAGCCTCTCCCAGACCCCCGCGGGGGAGCAGGGGTGCTGAGCCAGGCTGCAGACACTGCTTCTGCCTAATCCAGCAGCAGCAGAGGGCCTTCCTCCCCAGCAGTGCTCTGGGAAGGGTCTAGCACCTTTTGCTCTTTCAAAGAGACAGGAGGCGGCCAGAACTAGACCCAATTTTAAACTAACTAGAACCTCCGTAAGTGGACCACCCAAGGGACTGTAACAAACTGATCAACATACAAAGGTGGAAGGAAGTAGGCCGACTGTTCTGATACGTAGATGTGGTGCATGTCTGGTCTATGGCAATTAAGTCAACTTAAGGAAGTGGTCAACTATGGAGGGAGGTGATCTACTATGGAGGTTCTACTGTATTTTTATTTTGAAATTTTCTTCAAATTATATTTTTAAAAACAACTTTTTTGGCTATGAGAAACATTTTTCTAAATTTCATAATAGGATGTGTGCAGTGTGTGGAGAGAGAAACATAGAGAATGATAAAACAAATGTGGCAAAATGTTAACACAACAATAGGTGAACCCAAGGGGATGTGTGGACCTGTGAATGGGGTCTCTAAACGCGCTTGGAGGGGAGGGCTTACAAAACCTTTCTTTCCATTCTTTCTCCATTGCTGTGCTTTTATTAATTCTTTCTTACCCTTTCTCACCTACCTGGTCTGTAAAATGAATCCTAGAATCATTCTGTAAAGTTTCATCCTAATTCCCATTGGTACTTTGGGATGAAATATGAGCCTGCACACGATTTTTTCACAATATTAATGTTTTCCTGCCAGGAATAAAGCAACATGTTTCTTTATGTATTTCAATTTTTTATTGTATAATTTAATAAAGTCTTACAGTTTTCTTCACCTAAGTCCAAGATGTTTTCCATTAGAATCCCTTAGAACTAAGGACTCTAATGCAGTTAACGTTTTCATTGCCACTACTAAAATAATCTTATTTTTCCATTTTATAATTAACTTATTACTGCTAACACAGAAAATCTATTTATCTGCTATCTAGCCATTCTTCTAAATTACATTCATTCTAACAGCTTGTCCTTTGCTTCTTCAGGGATTTCTAGATTGAAACCCTTATTGTTTGCAATTTAAAATACAGCAGAACCTCCATAGCTGACCACTCCCTTAAGTTGACTTAATTTTCATAGGCCGGACGTGCACCACATGAACATATCAGTACAGTACACTTAGTTCCTTATGTTGATCACCTTGGTATGTTGCCCAGATCGTTACAGTGTGGGTTGAAATATAATGTAAGTAGACTTTCCAGAGGACACCTGTGGGATTGGCCCTGCTCAGCATGCCCAAAGTGGTGGTGGAGAAGAACGTCAGAATGGTCCCCCACATAGACAGAAAAATAGTTTGGGGACATCTCAGTAAGATTCAGAAGTTTAGTGGAGACAGGATATCAGTAGAGTTAGAAAGAGGTTAAAAATTACCCTGGCACCTAGACATTCTAGAGACTGAAGGCTGTAACCATAACCTTCCTCTCTCATCCCAGAAGGCAACTTGGTTTGTTACCTACTTAGCTGTGCTCTTGAGCACTGTTCTATGATTTAGTGCTTCCACTCTGATTGACTTATGAGACTATTAACTCTTTACTTTCTGTAAACAAATGCCATAAAATCTAAATAAAACCTCTTGAGAATTCAGTTCATGGCAGGCACCTATCTGCCTTGATACAGGCTGATACAGGCCACCTATCCGGGTCTCAGTAGCTTTATTTTTTTTGCAGTTTTTGGTCAGGGCTGGGTTTGAACCCACCACCTCTGGCATATGAGCTGGTGCCCTACCTCTTTGAGCCACAGGCACCACCCCTCAGTAGACTTTTTCACAGAAACTCTGTGTATAAATTTCTCACACTATTTCTCCCTCTTCTGTTAGGACCCTGGGCAGTCAGAAAAGTCCCTGCTTGGGGAATTATCAGTCCATGCCACATTATAGCTCCTAGGGCCGTCAACTTATGGAAGTTCTACTGTATTTGGTTTCTGTTAATGAATTCTACCTGTATGTATTTGGGTCTTTTAGATCAAGGAAAAATAATAATGGTATGTATTAGCACCCTAGATCATCCCATGTTAGTTTTAATGGAAAAGCTATTTTCATAAACATCATTTTAAGGATAATGTTGGCTTATTGCTTTAGAGTAGCTTTTTAAAAAAATGATGATAAGAATGTGTCCTATTGGGCAGCACTGGCCCATATACCAAGGGTGGCAGGCTTGAACCTGGCCGCGGCCAAATTGCAACAACAAAATAGCCAGGCATTGTGGCGGGTGCCTGCGATCCTAGCTACTTAGGAGGCTGTGGCAAGAGAATCACCTAAGCCCAAGAACTGGAGGTTGCTGGGAGCTGTGACGGCATGGCACTCTAGGGAGGGCGACAAAGTGAGACTCTTGTCTCTTAAAAAAAAATAAAATGTGTCCTATTGTCCAGGTGCAGTGGCTCAGGCCTGTAATCCTGGCACTCTAGGGGGCCAAGGTGGGTGGATAGCGTGAGCTCATGAGTTCAAGACCAGCCTGAGAAAAAGCAAGACCCCATGTCTACTAAAAATGGAAAAAACTGAGGCAAGAGGATTGCTTGAGGCCAAGAGATGGAAGTTGCTGTGAGCTATGATGCTACAGCACTCTACCCAGGGCAACAGCTTGAGACTCATCTTAAAAAAAGAAAAAAAAAAAAAGTACACGTCTTATTCCATCATTTTTAACACAAGATATTAAATGTTATAAAATACTATTTTAGCATCGTTGAGTTATAACTGAAATTGGCATTTTGGTTTTCATGTTTAGCTTATTCATGTGAGCTGGAGCACTGACCTATTTCTTATTTCTGAGTTCTTCTTGCTTTCTTGGGACAAAGAATATGTGAACCAAATTCAGAACCCACACTGGCAAACACAAAGGTTTTTGTAACACATATTTGGCAAATGCTCAACATACATTTTTTTTGTTTGTTTTATTTTTTACCTTGCCCTTATTTTCACCATTGTGAAAATCACCTTTAAAATCAGGAAACTGGGCCTAAACAACAATGACAACTGCACCCATAAAATAGCCAGGTGTTGTGGTGGGTCCCAGCTACTTGGGAGGGTGAGGCATGAGAATCACTTCAGCCCCAGAGTTTGAGGTTGCTGTGAGCTGTGATGCCACAGCACTCTACTGAGGTTGACATAGTGAGACTCTATCTCAGAAAAAGAAAGACAGAAAGAAAGAAAGAAAGAAGAAAATAAATTAGGAAACTGGGGTCAGGAATTAAAGAAAAAAAAAAAGTACTATAAAAGAATAAATACTGACAAGAAGTAGAAAGTATAATAAGAGAGATACAGATTAAGTGCTACAGGAGTTTTGAAGGCGGTGTGATGACCTCCCACAGTGGGTAGAGCGGCAGAATCATAATAGTCACCCAAAGCTGATGAACAGGGGGGAAAAGTACTTGAAGAAGGCAAAAGGGGAAAACAACTTCACTGTGAGGGTGGGCAAATCCACCAGGTTCACCTTTCAATCTGCAACTTACTTAAACCACAGGAATGGACGGTGGCTGGCTCCATCTATGTATCTTTTCAGAAATCTTATAAAAAGGATTAAGTCCTTAAACATTGTAGGATAAATATATTTTCATCCATTTAGAAAATTGAGATGTACTTGATATCATCTCCTTTTAAACTGCCAAGTTTAATTTCTCTCAGCAATCACTTCTATGGAGATAAAAGATTTTATTGCAATTCCAGAAGTCTCTACAAGTATTGCCTTCTGGAATGTAAACAAACCACCACAGAACTTCAGATTCTTAAGAGAGTCACTGAATGCACAGAAATAGCTGGCTTTGTTACATCCCAGCGTCCCTTAAGTCTGTATGTATGGAGGTTGATGTTATTTCCTCCATGAATAGGGCATTTTACAATTGACAAAGCACTTTAACTCACATGTGCTCACCTGACATCAGATGAGAATGATGATGACTATGAAGGTGATAATAATTTATCCATGTTACATACGGGAAGATTCCCAAGGACCAAAACTAAGGATAACCATTGTGAGACATTGTGATGAAAGTCCTCACAGCACTTAGGCCTATCACACAGGGCTTCCATGTCTGAATGCTAGAATCTTAGGTGAAGCCCTCTTACCTTGTGAGAATACCTGTCATCAGTGACTTTTACACTCCCTCCAATGGCCATTTTAATTAGGGCCCAAAGTGGATGTAACTTTCTCAGGCTATATTTAGAACACTTATTTTGCTTTGTTCTGTTTCCTTTAAATGTAAAGTCAAAACGGTGTACCTTAAAATATCACAGAATATAAAAATTCAAGGCAGAATCAAGATCTTGAAGTTTTTGGCTTTTATTGGGACAAGCATATAAGCTAGTATTAGAAGAAAAAAGGTCCTTAAGAGGTTTAATTGTTAAAAGCTAATTTTCTTGGGTTTTCTTCAACCATAATGTTCTGTTTAAGAATGAACGTGATGGATGGCACTTTTCAACATATGAAAACACCAATGTCCCAGAGTTAAGTGTCTGTTCTAATCGCTGCTACACTCCAAAGACGCCTTCACATCGCTCATCTGTGTTATTTTTACTTGCTAAAGCAAAGGTGTCTTGGTGATAAATTACCCAAGGGGTCCCTCTCGGCACCACTGGTGTGTTATAATAAACATTGCCACAGAAAGACAAAGTAAGAAAATGGGGAATATTTTCACAGAGTGTCATGTAGGTTTCTTTATTCACTTTTTTAAAAAAGAAAATCGGTGCTCAAAATTTAATCTAATTACAAATGGCCAAACAGGAGAAGATGGTGAAACTGTTTCAGAGAAATATGAAGGCCTCAATCACAAATGTATGTCCCCCGTGCCCTTCAGAATACACCTGAGAATAACCCTCACTTGGCAGCATAATTGAGGAGGTGGAAATATCCATTTGCTAAAAGGAAAGTAATGTAGTGGAGCTCTAGCATCTTAGTCATGAAAGAAGAAATGCATTATAACCAAGCCTCAATTTCCATTTTTCTGCAACCTTTGATAGTGCTACATTAAAAAAAAAGACACTAGTGCATTTTCCCAATTCTCAATAAAGACAAAATGACAGAGGGCTATAATCTGACTTCAATTTGTTACAGTTCTCTGCATCAGTAAGAAAAATGCAAAAAATAATTTTTAAAGTTAGGAGACAAAATTAAGAGTTCCAACAAGCTTTTATCTCTTCCATGTTAATAGAACTCCAATTTTGTTTCTTTCTTTTCTTTTGAGACAGAGTCTTACTCTGTTGCCCTCGGTATAGTGCTATGACATCATAGCTCACAGCAATCTCAAACTTTTTAGGCTTAAGTGATCCTCTTGCCTCAGTCTCCCAAGTAGCGGGGACTCTAGGCACCCACCAAAATGCCTGGCTATTTTTAGAGAGGGGGGTCTCACTCTTGCTTAGACTGGTCTCAAACTCCTGAGCTCAAGCAATCCACCCGCCTCGGGCTCCCAGTCCAATTTTCTTTGACTATCTAACGTCTTGTGGTCATCTGCTCAGGGGAAGGGGAGGTTGGTTTCTCCTCCAGTCTATGTAGTGGGCAATGACTAGTCTGACCTCTAGATGGCCCCATTCCTTATCAATGGCTGGGGTAGGCACAGACCTAGGCCATGGTGTGAGCCAATGAGATGTGAGAGAAATTTTGCTGAAAGGCTTCGGAAAACATTTCCACATACCAAAAATAGACTCACGGGAAGAAAAGGCCTGCTGTTCCTCTGACCATTTGAAGGTGGCCATTTGTTTTGCTATCAGAAACAGAATAGAGAACATGGGTCCTTGAAGCCATCCCTGAACAGTTAAGCTAACCAGCACTAGGATCTACTCATTGTAGACTTATGTAATCAATGTTCTTCTTGCTTAGGTCACTTTGAGTTAGGATTTCTATTAGTTGCAGCTGAAATGGTCCTACTTGTTGCATCATCAGGCTGGGACTGGGGTGAGCCCCTATACCAGCGGTTCTCAACCCACAGGAACTGTATTAAAGGGTTGTGTCATTAGGAAGGTTGAAAACCACTGCCCTATCCAGTCATGCTCAGAAATGCTTACCACACCTAGAAAACATAACCGATTCTAGCGTTTTATGTCCATGACTGGAACATTTCTTCATATTAAAATCCTTCTGTTGGCTTCCTGTAAAGGAAACTGTAAGGGAAAGTCAAAACTCCTCTGCATGCCAAATACTCATGATCTGACCCCTGCTTCCCCCACCAGCAAGACCTCCATTTGCCTACGCCCTCAAACCCTCTGCTTTAGCTACATGCAACTAGAATTCTCTACCTCCAAGACTTCTTACCTACAGTTCTCACTGCCCGGGATTTTCACCCTTCACTTCCACACAACCACACTGGCCTGGTTATTCTTGTCTTCATCCTTGGGATCTCCCACATGCAAGCATCTCTTCTCTATCACACCTGCCAACCTCCTCCTTTCCCCCAGCCCTTTCTGGTTCTTCATGAAAGGAGAAAAACAAATATCGCCTCCTGGAGACATCAACATGATTCCTATGTAATGTTACCAATGACAAAATGACTTATAGTCATTTATTTATGTGAAGGGCACCCCAGTTTATGAGCTGCTTAAGGATGGAGACTGTATTGTAACTCCAAGTCATGAGTGATTAGTGAGATCCTGACCCATAGGACATGAGCCCTATGGTTATTAAATGAATAAGTGAATGAGTGAGGAAAAGAAACATCCTAGTCCTACTCAACACTGGAATATAACTGAGTACGGTGCTACATATTCAAAAGATAAGTTATTAACCTATTTGTACTAGAAATCAAGTTTTCCTTGTGTTCACCAATAATTTATTATTAATATTTCCTTGGGGACAGTGCTTTAATAACAAAACAATGTCAACCATTTTTTTTTTTTTCTCCCCAGTTAGGAGCCAGGCATCTTCTTAAGGACTTCATGCCTGTAATGAGCATCTATGGATTTGTATGTGATACGCTCTCTTCTTCTGTGAGGGCACCGCCCCCTGCCTCCCTCCACCCTACCAACCAACACACCCAAATATACCTCTTCTTTTAAAGACTTGTCCCTGGCTCTTTATCCATCTTGCCCTAACTGGGGCTGCCAACTATACAGCCCAGACTACAGACATATGTGACTACAGCCAGGTCCACAGTATTCTTTGTGATTTTTAAGTTGAAAATTAGAAAAACACACGAGCTCCATTCACAGCGAAAAAGAGTCTTATAGACAAAGGAGGTTAAAAATAATACTTTTGGTCAACAAGGGATGTTCCAGCTCTCACTTGAGCAAGAGCACCCTGTCCATGGTACTGAACTAGCAGTTGTTTATGCAAAGTGAGATTTTTTTTTTTCTTTTTGCAGTTTTTCCCCTGGGGCTGGGTTTGAAACTGCCACCTCCGGCACCCCACTCCTGCCTACTCCTTTGAGCCACGGGCGCTGCCCACAAAGTGAGATTTTATCTTTTGCAAAAAACTACCCAACTTTCCAAGTAAAATGCTATCAATTATCTCATTTCAGCCTCTCACCAACTATGCATAGCATACATTATCTTTATTTTATAGATAAGGAACCAGAAGCTCAGAACTGATAAGAAACCTGCCCAAGGCATCCAATTAGTAGCTGAGCTGAGATTAAAAAACGGGTTGCTCAGATGTCCAAATGTAACCACTCTGCTTTCCTGCCTCGTTCTACTCTGTCCTTCCTTGGGCATCCTAAACCCTTCCCTTTCTAGAGACATCAACCTTCCCAATGCAGCTACCCTTTAATACAGACCCACAGGTTGAGAACTGCTGCCCTAGACAATAGGTATAAGTCTTCCCTTAATTAATAAATATAGATTCTATTGGTCTTGATTAACTCCTAGGGGTGTGATACACTTCAACTGATAACTTGACAAAGTACTCTGAGAATATAAATAGACATTATTTGACACCACACAAACATTCCCTTCTTGCAATGGCAATAATTGGGAAGCAGAAAAATAGTAATTGTCTTTTCCTTAAAGCAAAGTAAAAACAACTGCATATAAATATTGGGCATCAGTAATTAATTGAATATTAACACATTTGCTTTAGACACCAAAATAATTGGTATTTTAGAAATGGGTTTCCTTGAGAGATGCAAAATTAAAATAGAAACCATTTCTAGGAAACTAAATCTTTCTACCTTTATAAACATCCTTTCTATTCAACTGGTTAGATTTTTAATTGGGTACTATTCTGGTCTCAGCCACTTACTTGAAGAACTAAAGTAACCATAGTCTTCAAAGTCAATTATGAACACAAATCTGAGAAGTGCTTAGAATGATGAACACAGGAAAAGAGAAAAACAGATGTATACAAACCAAGAGGAGATGGATTTGTGTGTGAAACTAATTTTCCTCGGAAGAAAAATAGATATCTCCTTCGACATAAGGGTGCATTCAGATTTGTTTTGCATATTAGTAACTTATTTAATATGGGAACGGGCAAAAGGCAATACGTTAAAAAGCAATTTTCTTCTTACCACAGGGTGTTTTATCATTTGATGTCTAGCATTCAATCAGAATGTGGCAATCCTTTAATATTTTATGAGCAGAAAACAACTCATTTAGGCATGTAGGCCTAAGAAACGTGAACATTTTCTATAAGACTTGGAAAATTCCTGAATTGGCTTTGCTGATGATGGTGGGCAACAGTTCAAACTCAAAACTTAAACTTAAAACTATCAAGAATTTGGGGTCATTATCCTTCAGAGCAGATGATTGGCATAATATTAAAAAATAACAATGAAATAACTCATAGGTAAAAGTATCAGTCTCAGCTCTTACTTCTGGTTTCTGAGGTGTAAGAAACACTCTGAAGCCCCAGGCAGGCAGGGGCCATATATGCTTCACCTTTGTACCCATGGTGTCCCTCACGGCCCCTGACATGTAACTACTCCATGGATTTTTCCTGAACAAATGAATAAATGCATTTGGGAAAACTTCCCCACCAAGGCCTGCCCCCACCTATCCAAGCCCAGCCTCACTGCAGAAACCAGGGCTGACCAGAACGCTGGCCGTCCTCTCTCCTCTCCACCAGGAGGTGAGAGATGGACCGTCCACAGTACACAAGAGCATCCGTGGCACCTCCAGGAAACTGCCTTCATCTCCACTCTATTATTTCAGCCCACAGGTAGGGGCCTCTGTCCTGGTCCTTGGACTGACTACCAGATCCTCAAAAGGCCAGGAGGGCTGCACTACCCCTGTCGGGCTTCAGCCCCTGTTCTGCACCTACCCCATTCCCAGTGCAGAGCAGACACTCACCCGAGGAGGGCAGACTGCTTAGACTCCCCACCAAGTACTGACTGGGGGCCATGCCAGGTCCATATTTATCCTGCCTGTACTCAACTGGAATCGGGCCATCTCTTCCAAGTAGGTCTCCTGAGGATAAATATAATCTATTCCTAAGGCTTTCCTAAGGGGCTGCTCTCACTGTTCTCACTGCCGTTCAGCCACAAACAAAAGCAACTACTCAAATCATCACCTAAAGCACTACCACTGTGTTTCTGGATATTCTCTGGGAAGAACATGAGGAGGGAAGAGCATGGTACAGTGTGTGAGTGATTCCCCCAGGAGGCCCAGGGCTCTCCTTCCTTCCCGACACTCTGCTTGTCCTAGGCCATGTCACTGTGTCACCCCTCTGTTACCTTTTAACATGATACACACATACCCACTGGGCAAGGGAGAAGAGCAGAGGGCTTGGCGTGACATGTCATACATAGCACAAGAAGAGTGTCTTTTCTGCTGCCATCAATAAGACAGCAGACAGCCAAAGTGTGTCCATGGGGGAGGGTGAAAGTGGAGGGGGCAGGCAAACCTAGGGAAAGGGCAAACCTCAGACACAGAAATAGCAGCCCAGTGGAACACCGCTGCTCTTCAGGTCCTAAGAACTCCTAGATGGTCATGGCATGTGTTTCAGCCGGTGACTTTTAATAATTTCCCCCATAAAATTGAGATAAACACGAAATGGTCATGGTTATCAGCTGGAGGAGTTCAGGAGGATTTGTTTCATTTAGGATTTATGTCCTTAAGCTGAATAAACAATAAGTGATGGCTGCAGATTGAAATTTCAACAAGCTAGCCTAATTAAGGAGAAGGAAGGATAACTCTACTCAAGGATCCATATAAACTGGAATCTTAATATTTGATGAGCCGTAACCCAGAGAAGATTGACGCAGACATTTCTCAGGGTAGGCTGCCATTATTCTGTGCGGAGGCACCAACATTGGGGCTCACAAGTGATGTACTTTCACGGCAGTTCCAGTCAATGTCGGCAGCTTTCTCCTACCTGCCCTCACTAGAAGATGATAAAGTCTCCTGTTCTTAGGTTATTTTTGCTGTTGTTGTTGTTGTTCTTGGTATTACATTTTCCAGTTTATCTCTACGGTTCCTCTAGTAAGTTCTACAGTGTAAATAAAACATAACCCCCTTTCCAATTTAATCTCAGGATTCCATCCCATTCATCATTCCAGACCATTATTTTAAGCTCTCTGGCAGGTACCTGAATATTTATGCTTTCACAATAATATCAAACACCCCAACATTTTTCTGGCATTAATAATCTTCTCTGGTGCTCATGTTATTAAACCTACGCAGGAAGATTTACGTTGTGTGTCGGCTGTACAGATTTTGGAAGGAGCAGAAGTCAGCCATTTTAAGGAGACTTAATATCGACAATGACGCTAGAAACAGATTAAATCACATCCACCTTCACCGGTTAAAGCCAAGTTATGCCAGTGAGCAAAATGCAAGAATATTACCATCCTCTCTTTTTCCAGATGTCCCCTCATAAATTGTGTGATATAAGTAGGAAAAAGAGCAATAAGCGTATCACTAACCACATTTCTCATTTTCAGTGACTCATTTTCTTTAATAATTTCTTCCTTCTCCGAGAAAGTGTTCCAAACAACGGCAACACAGGGAGCAAGAGAATTTCATTAAGGTACTCAATTTTACTTTATAAGGAAAAATCGTTTTGAAAGAAATAAAATGATCTACTGGTAGATCATAAAATGGAATTTTAAAAAAGAAATCCTTAGTTCTTTTTTCACAAATAAGAGGCAAGACAGTTTTAGTATGTACTCATTTTCGTAATATTTGCAACACAGCCACAATCTTGCAAATTTCTCTCTTCCCATAGGTTTTGATAATGTTTATTGCTAGAACTGACATGCAAAAATATATATACTGTTAACCTGAGCCAAAGAATAATCAATCCACAGAGATGACCACAAAAAGTGCACCCTGGACATCTCTGTACGGATGGGGGCACAGCCCTGGAAGCTGAGTCTCTGCAACCTTCACACCCACGTGGGAGACAAGTGTACTTACGCAGCTCGCCCACTTTCAAGATCTCACAAAGCATCTTGGTCAGCTCTATACTACTGCGGCCAAAGGGACATTCATGCTTGTCTTCTCGGCTACTGTTCTCAAGCACAATCTGCAATGAAAAAGAGAACAGATCAGAAACAGAATTCAGTTGCTGAAAACTCCCGTCCAACAAAAAGATCCACTCAAACTAAGATTCCAAGGATCAGGATAAAATGGTACCCAAAGTACACAAGACCTACAATTCTCATTTTTTCTAAGTTTCTGATAACCCTCTGACCCTGTAAGAGAGTATTTTGCTTATTGGTTTCCACTTACACAAAAGTGCCTGTAAAGAGTTTTTTGCAATGGTACAATAAAGACCTTTGACTTAAGAGATCAAACTACTCTGTTCCATTCCTATCCTATCCTATCCTATCCTATCCTATCCTATCCTATCCTATCCTATCCTATCCTATCCTATCCTATCCTATCCATCTTCTCTTGTGAATAGCAACTCTTTTTGTAACTTCAACTCCTAAATTTCAATTGAGTATTTTCCAAGAAGTTTCCGTGATCTCACCCTGTGGCATCAGTTGACTGAACCACACCTAGAAAACAAGTGACACAAACTGGACCAATCAGAGCCCTTCCCTGAGACTTCTCATACTAAACAGGAAAGACTTGTCCATCTGCTCTGAAGGTGCCCTTGGGGTGTGCCCTCAGGAGTTACCTGGGTGTTGGCCTGCAAAAAAGAAAATGAAGCCAAAACACAAAGAAATGAGAGACAATGGTGGCCCTAGAACATGTTAGTCACAGGTTGAGCTTGTTTCTGTAGCACAACTACTTTCCTATTTTCATGGTTTGTCTGTTCAATCCTTCCTCTAAAAATCTGTTTGCCTGTCTAATAAATCGACCTCTTTCCTTAAGCTAGTTTGAGAGATTCCTATCACTTATACCTAAAGGAACCATTGTATGCATGGATTAAACAAAAGCAAAACAAAATAATAAAACTCTAAAGTACATATCTTCAAATCCGTATGAGGAGACTATTTATCTCACAAAACAGCCAGTTTATCCATGTCCAAAGGCTGCCTCTGAAACTCCTCCCCAGGAAGAGGTACCTGGTATCTCCCAGACAGCTGCGCCACTTTGCTCATTTACCAGCAGCATCCACAATGGTGCTGTGCACTGACTTAACCACGCTGTTTCCCCCCACACTGAGGATCCCTCAGGGGGCAGGGATGAGTACTTTATCCACTTCATCAACAATATTAACTGATCACCTGTCATTGGCTAGGAAGATAGCTGGGCCTTATAAAGTGGAGAACAAGATAGACAATGGCTCTTACCTCCCTGAACATTCATGCTGATTGAAGAAGACACAGAAAAACAAGTGCTATGAAAATAAGTAAGTTGTTGGGTAATGAAAAGCAACACAGAAAGCTTGAGAAGTGACTTTAGATAAACAGGTGGTCAAAGGATATCAGACTATTGAGTACCAAAGCATGAGAAAGAACTTTCTATGTTAAGGTCTGTGAGAAACAACCTTCCAGGCAGAGGGGTGAAGGTCAGAGCCCAGTGTGCTGAACTCTGCAAAACACACCCAACTCAATCTGCTAGAGCACAAAAGGTCACTTTCGACTGTAAACCTGAGTCGCTCTCTTTTTTTTTTTTTTTTTTTGCAGTTTTTGGCCGGGGCTGGGTTTGAACCCACCACCTCCAGCATATGGGTCCGGCGCCCTACTCCATTGAGCCACAGGAGCCACCCCACTCTCTTCTTTTTAAAGGAATCCTTCTTGTTTCTAATCATAAATTCCATTTCCAGAGAGCAGGAGAACAAGTAAATTCCTGTGAATCAGTGAATCTTATTTCTCTTTTAAAAATTTTGTATCTGAGACAGCCAGATCAAAGAGCAAATATGAATCTCTTGATGATGAGGAAACAAACTGGGGGAAAACACACACACACACACACACACACACACACACACACACACACACAGAGCGAGGAGAAGACAGAACATAAAGAAAAGACAGGAGACAGGTAGTTTTCAGAGGGTACAAGCTCCCAAGGAGCACATTCCCTTGTATTTGACATTAACATTCGATTAACATTTCATGAATGCATCAATATTCAATGAGGATGTGAGGTACATACACTGTAGGTAGAATTATTGCAGACAATAAATGTTTGAGAAACATTTCCCAGGCACAGTTTATTAGCAGGCACTAAATTAAGTAGTGATTTAAGTAATCAATATGTAAATCAGCTCGGAAAAGCCCTTCTCTTTATTTTTTAATACACCATCTATCTTATCATATTTACCTACGTGAAGAAAAATAAACCCTCCTTCTTGGCTGATTTCTGTTGTCAAGGCAGATAGGAATATTTAAAGCTATCAGGGTAAGTTTTAAAATCAACATTCTGACAGAAATATTTTAAACAAGACTATGATTATGAATACTGCTAATTAGATATTACTATAGTGAGAGATGATTCTTAAATTAGAGAGTAGTCTTTTTTATTAACCACCAATATTTCTCCATTCAATTTTGATATTAACCAAGTCTACCCAGGACATTTTGAATAGCTCCATTTGGGAATAAAGGCATATTTTTTCATCTCTATTTTCTCCTCACTCCTCAGTTTTAAGAGCAAGTATACTGTAAAACCACAATGGAGTTCTAAAGCCTGCTATTAGCACTTAACTTAGAATGACATAAGCCAAAAGAAGTAGTAACTCTTTGCCATGTTTTAATAAAAAACAAAATGCCAGATACCTGTGCAACAGAAAGCATATTTTATAAAATACTTTATAGTTTACAGAGTACATTTATATATTTTCTCTCATCTGATTCCCAGTAAGTCTACAAGATTTTTAAAGTAGGTATTATCATTCTCTTAAGAAAGTTGATATAATGGCCAGGCAAGGTGGCTCAAAACTATAATCCTAGCACTCTGGAAGGCCAAGGCAGGTGGACTGCTTGAGCTCAGGAGTTTGAGACCAGCCTGAGCAAGAGCGAGACCCTGTCTCTACTAAAAACCAAAAAACCAGGTGGGCATTGTGGCAGGCATCTGTGGTCCCAGCTACTTGGGAGTCTAAGGCAAGAGGATTACTTGAGCCCAAGAGTGTGAGGCTGCTGTGAGCTGTGATGCCAGGACACTCTACCCAGGGTGATAAAGAGAGACTCTGTCTCAAAGAAAAAAAAAAATGTTGAAACAAAAGGTAGGGTGACTTGATTAGATTCCAGAGCTGGTCTCTGTCAATCCTGGAGTTCAATTTTTAAGGTCTTCTGACCAAAATCTCTCCTTGTCCCTTCACAGCCTACAGATTGGCTCCACATACATACATAGCACCATAAAACTCAAAGGATTTCATGTCTGATGAGGCTCAGGGAAATTTTATCAATTTTCCGTCTCACTGAAGTGAGTCTATCGATCCCAGCCCCTCCTACACAACAGGTTGTCTCTCATTTCATTTATCCCCTGAAGATCGGTAACAGTTCCCTCAGGGTGAATGACCGAAGCTTCTGTGGCGTGTCCCAGACTTCACTTCCATGATTTCCAGGCTCCCCTCTGAATGCTACGTGTTTGTCATTGTTCTCTCATTGCACAGAGTAGGGACCTGTTGGCTTGGGCATGACATTAAGTGCTGAGGACAGTGCCAGGCAAACTCAAGATTCCACCTCTTCTCTGGCTCTTCCTTGGCATTATGTCACCGTCTGACACTCAGCTGGCTGTCTCTGATTTTCTCTTCCAGTTTCTGTTGAAGCTTTCCCCGTTGGGGGGGGTGGGGGGTGTGCTGCACTCTGCGTCTCCCACAGCCAGTGCTGGGGCAAGCTCTGGGGGCTTCTCCCCGGCCCTTTCATTCATGGAGGCTTCTCTTCCTGTGTGAACTGAGTTCACGTCGCTTTGACTCTCACCTCGGGTCAGATGAGGTTGACTGGTCTTCTCCGAGGAAACACGGAGGGCATGTGTGAGGTCGGACTGAGTTCTCTCCAAAGAGGGGGCCGTCAGCATTGCCTTAAGTCTGACACAACACTACAACCCGAGCATCGATGCTGTGCAGATCCTGGAAAAAGATGCCAAAAACCAGCACGGACTCTCACAGGGCATCGCGTTTCTTTGTGAGGTACAAAGACGTTACATAAAACTCACTTCATGAGAGTGTTGTGCCCGTCTAGTCACATAACCAAAGCAAAGTGCCTCAAACTGACCCCAGAGAGTTAGTTAGTGCTGATCATCCCTTTCCCTCCCTCTTCCTATTTCTCTGCCAACATTTCTACACAATACTTTTATCCGCAGCTAAGCTAAAATCACAACTGCAGTGAGACCGGCTCTCTGCTGACGGGCCTCTACAGACTCATGAAAATAAGACAGAGGCCGGCTTGTCCTTTTAGCGTGACAGGCATAGAGACAAAGTCACCTCCTCATCTACTCACACCAGAAATGCAAATCAGGAAACCCCATGTCCTCGTGTTCAAGCAGGATTCTCCCACAGGAACACAGGGTGGCACCCACATGTAGAAAGAGGAAGGACCCCAACAAGCAAGTCACTGCATGGCATGTGTCTGGCAATGAAGTCCCCAGACTCAGCAATTCCAGCCAGCATAGGACACCCTTCCTCAGAGCCCTTATCCTCACAGACCTGTCTACTGACCCACTGGAGGGAAACACTCATCTTCTCCCATGCTAAAGTAATGAATAAACAAACACATTGTCTGTATCAAAGAGGTCCCCCATACTCCAACAAAGAAGTTTTCCTTAGTAACAGCAACATACTTGGGAAACACCCCAGAACAAAGCTTTTGTCCTTCAATCCCATCACCATGACCCAAGACCTACCCAAGGTCCAAGAATAAACCCAGTTTTGCTTCCTCTCACTGAGACTCGAAAGCGACACAGCAGTCGCTTCCCCTATGTTCTCCCTTGGTACCAATGATGGAGATGATCATGTCCAAGAAAACCAAAGACAAGCATCAGAAAGATGCTGCCTCGAAAGGCTGCTGCACAGGATGGTGCTGCACAGATGCTGCACAGGAGGTTGACTGTGATCATGAATTTTAAGCAAGTCTGTGGAATTAAATAAGCATGTCAAAGCCCTAATGGGATGATTGTAAATGGACAGAAAAAGAACACTAAAATCACAGAAAGGATGCTGAGCAGGAAAACAATTTGGAACAAATCAGAACCACAGCCTCCACCTAAGAGGGAAGTGAACCCCAAAGTAAATAAAACCAAGATAACAAGGCTTTAGGGACGCAGGCAGGATGGCAGCGAAAGACCAAGAGTGCGCTTATCGCCCTAGCTTTGTAATGATTGCCTCCTTCCACACACGCGTACTAACACACGACAGAAATACTACCCCAGCCCGCTTTACGCAAGGGCAAATGGAGGCAAAGAGATGTGCAATTGGTCCAGGCTCACAAAGCACAGCAACAAATAGAGCCGGCCTGGGAACTAAGGTGGCCTTACCCCAGAGAACACATTCCTGGTCACCAAATCTCAGCGGAAAAGTCGAGGATGAAATATATGACGGTAATAAAGCTATGAGCAGGAAAGGCCTTCACCCGGTAACAGCAGAGTGGACAGCATTGTGGTTCTACACAGAAACAAATTTCTTGGACCTATTTTTAATAGACAAAGTCTTGTTCTTCTTGGCTTTGTACATGTTTCTTAACTTCAGTTGTCTCTTGTGAAAATGGGGACATGAACACCTACCCAGCAAGGGTCACAGAGTAAATGAAGAAGTACAATAGAGGTAAAGATCTCTGCGCCCAAAACACAGCAAGTGCTCAGTGATGGACATGACTGATACCAGTGTTACTATAATAATTACTAATGAACTCTGTTCCAAGGTGTCACCACCTGTACTTCTGAAATATTCTTAAAGCTCTAGGACAAACCTGTTGAAAAGAACAGAAAGCAAAACACAACTGCTGTAGAGGATTATTATTTTTGCTCTTTGATAAGGTAAGGACTCAGGTGGAGTGAGTATTATTTCTGACTTACATGGGTTTCCTGATTTTTTTTACCTTCTCTTTAGAAACGTGGCTCTCAAATGTCAGTGTGCAACACTGATGACCAAGTTCAGACTCTGATGGATGGCTCCCTTAGGGTTAGATTAAGTAGGTCTGAGATAGAACCTAAGAAAATTAGCAGTTCAATAAAACAAATCCCAATTTTTTTTGAGATAGTGGGAGAGGATTGTGGGTGAAAGCATTAGAAATAATGACCAAGTTAACCACTAGTGCAACTGACCACCAAGGAAAAGAACTCCCAGAGTGTGCAAACCAAACCCACCTGAGATATCACCCAACCCAGTAAGAATGGCCCACATCATAAAGCTGCAGATGCTGGCAGGGGTGTGGAGAGAAGGGAACACTTTTACACTGCTGGTGGGATTGCAAACTACCGTAGATACTCGAGTATGAGCCGAGTTTTTGTTCCGAAAATTTGTGCCGAAAAACCCGAACTCGGCTTATACTCAGGTCATACAGGTTATTTGATTCCATGCGCTTAGCTTAACAGGTAATCAACCTAAATCACAAAGGTTAAAATCCTTCAAAACTGGATTCCTCCTCCTTATCATCTATATGTCCAAACAGAGCTTCAGCTGTATCTGATGTGAGGGTATCAGCATTTAACCTACTGATTCCTCAATTATTGTAATTGTTTTGGGTATATATTT